>NDGN011457924.1:0-12316 GCA_002564285.1 Tympanoctomys barrerae | reverse complement strand
TCACTACGAGTCCGATCTATATAATGAGACCCTGTACACCCTGTAGTAAAAATACATTTTAAAAAGAGTCAATTTTAATGAATCACTTTAAATTCTAAATTTATTATATTCCAGTTCATTGATATTTTAAGTCTCTTAGACATCAGGTGAAATCTTTTTTTCTCCTTTTCTCTTTCTAAGATTTTAACACATTTTACTACTTAATTTTTTTAACTTTAATTGCTATAATTTCCATATTTGGAAAACTTGAAGTTGTACACTTTAACTCCAACTGACATATATAACTAATTAAGATAACTTTTGTTCTTAGGTATCTTGATAACAATACATTCAAGTTTTTATGACAAGAAAAGCAAATCAGAATCACTACAGTTTTGTGTCATATGATATGTTAGCATCTATCCTGTGTAAATAGCACTTACTTAGCATATTTACTATATACCTATGAAATTTTAATATATCACATAATATTAAGCAATTTCAATTAATTAATAGGCACTTCACAATTGAAAGAGATCATTGCATTTAGTATTTTCCTATAGGTTATTTTTTATGTAGCTAGTACAGGGCCTACAGGGTCTCACTAAACAGATCAGACTCATAGTGATTCTCCTGTGTTCAGCCACCCAAGTGCTGGAATTATAAGCATTCACCACCACGCCCAGTCTCAATCACTATCTCAGCAGGCCCAGGAGTGGGGCCACATGACAAGCTAGGAATGAACCCTGGTCCCTGCGTCTGCCTAATCAAGTGCTTTAATCCAATGAGCTATCTGGCTGGCCCTATACATTATTTTTTTTATCCTTATTTTCCTATTTCTTTCTTTTTATCTTTTAACTTCTCCAAATTCCATGGTCCTTAAAGTAAGTCCCAAATCTTAGTTGTCAAAGGAATAAAATAACATTTCACTTCCATAATAATGTTCTTTTGGGTGCTTTTAAAGTGGTTTTACACATGTGATTAATAACTCTAATTACTTAGCTTTGAATTAATGGCATGGGAGATTATTACAGGTGGGTCTGCCCCAATCGGTCAGCAACAATAATTCTCTTTACTGGCCTGGAACACAACAAACAAGCACATAGTGAGCTGCCTGGAAAGGATCCTACATGGCTAGGACCAAGTGTGACCCCCGAGGAGCTGGGTGCAACCACAGGCTGGTGACTGGGAAGAGTGGGGACACAGGTCCTCCAGCTACAAGAAGCTGAATTTCTCCAATAATGCTAATGAGTTTGGAAGAAGCTGATCACAAGATGAGACCTCAATACTGGCTCTGTGAGCAGAGAGCTCAGCCAGGCTGAACCTGTAGTTCTAATCCATGGGAAGTGAAATAATAAATGTATGTTGTTTGGCGTCATTAAGCTTGTGGCAATTCACTACACAGCAATACAAAGCAGATACAGTTTTCGTCTTTTATCTCAATGCTAGAAATTTTGTTCTGTAGTAAAGAAAACATAATTACATAATTTTCAGGAAATTTGCCAATTGTAACCAATTTCCAAAGATAAACTTACTTACTGAATGACAGCCTTAACTTCATGCTATTCAGTTATATTGGTCTATGCTACTGCCTGGAGTGTTATGATACATTGTTCTTTGTTCCACAGAATATGCTTATTTTTAATGTCTATCTTAAGTCCTAGGTATTATCAGAGCACATTCATAAGTGACAAGAAATGAAGGTAACAACCAAAGAGTTCTTCAGAAAAGTCAAGCTTATAATATAAAAGTAAAAATGGCAAGAATCTCATATACTTTCTTTTAGCTAGTCTGTGATAGCCACTGATATAAGACAGCCTAGTTTCTATATAGAAACTGGAAACAGCTCCTGAGACAGATTTACACATAGAAAAATGGAGATTAAAGTCTCCAATGTGAGCCTCGAAATACCAGTTAAAATGAAGAGATGAATAGGTAAAATCTAGATAGATATAGATATATACACATAATTTTAATGTGGAAAGAAAGACGAAGAAGGAATGGGAGGGGGTAAGAGGGGGGGATTCTCACATTCCATTTTTACCAACAACAAGAAGATATTATCTCTTCTATATTTATGAGGGGTTAATCTCCCCGAACAAAGCTTTGTTACATACATGACCACCTCTTTATTTCTCTCAGCTTATAGATAATCAATGATCAATCTGAATAATCATTTTGTATATTAAGAAACAATTCCTTTAAAATAATTGTTTTATCTGACTCCCTTTTCCCCTCCTCCTAACCAGTGAGCATTAATTTAGCTTCCTGAGGTCACAGAACATATAAAAATAGTAATTAAGAAATGCAATATGTTAAGTAACCAAGTCTTTGAAAGATGCTAAGTGATGCCTATGCCCTTACCATTAGCTATAATAAGCCATGTTATCTTCTTATTAACCTAGACTCTTCCAAGATTAAAGGCTATGGACAAAGAGGGGAGTTTAAATGAAATCCAATGGATTACTGTCCAGAATCTTAAAAATGAGTCTTATGGGAACTTGCTTTGAATGAAAATCAATGCACACTCACAGAGCATAAATAATAATGAGATTTATAGTGATGAGACAGTATGTTTTGGCATTGTGCTGTCAGAAACAGAGAGAATTCATGGCTTCCTGCCAGTCAAGCTGAGCTTAAAGGGCATGTCACGATGTTCAGATCATGTTACATTAAGTAAAAGATTACACAAAAGAGAACAGATATCCCTAACTTGCTTCAATATTCTACCAAACATCATCAAAACTCCCTTTCACTGCTGCATCCTTTTGTGATATTTACTCTGATGGTTTCCCATAAAAAAACAGAAACCCCCATAAGAATTTTTAAATAATTACTTTGGGTAATTAATCCAATTTTACTAAAACCCAAGAAGAGACATTATCCAAAAATCTTGTGACATGCAATTTTAAGATTGCAAAAATAACATAAACACCAGTGAAGAATTCTCAACACTAAACCTGCACTTTAAATGATTCTAACATTACAAAGAGACTTCCCTCCTAGAACTCATCTCTAATATGCACATTCTGTTATGATGTATGTTAGAGGACTGTGGCATTGAAGCGAGAAGATAATTCATAATTAAAATCTCATATATCCAATAGACTAATGAGCCTTCAAGATCGTCAGTGGGTACTTTACTCAGACAAGGATTCAGCAAGAACATTTTAGGGGGTTACTGTACTTCTAGCGCTACTAAGAGTTTTAATAGGTGCAGGGAAGAATCCAAGTCATAATTTGTATTTCTCAGAGCCCACCATGTATATGATAAAAGAATAAAGTATCAGCAAAATCTCCAATAAGCCCCAGTTAGGTACTACATTGCAACAGCAAGTAAAAGTGGATGAAACACTATATAGTCCCAGGTATTTTTGACAAATAAAACAAAAATTGGCCAATTGACTAGACGATGATATATATATATAGTGGCTAACTTTCACATGCATAAAAGCTTGTAGGGCTTTTACATTTTTTTTATAAAGCTTAAAGCAGTCTAAACAATAAATTTCAATGAATTGCATTTGACAAGGTAAATATCTACACATGGTACACCAGAGAGTTTAAAATGTTCTTGCCTGTCTTAAAAGACTAACAATCTCTAAAATTAAGCTATGA
Organism: Tympanoctomys barrerae; assembly: GCA_002564285.1. NCBI lineage: Eukaryota > Metazoa > Chordata > Mammalia > Rodentia > Octodontidae > Tympanoctomys > Tympanoctomys barrerae. The sequence goes on along the minus strand of NDGN011457924.1, from coordinate 8,719 downwards.
CAGAAATGGCCAAGAAAGAAAGGGTAAAATGATAGCTGTGCTTTGGTTTGGAACAAGGTATTTCAGTATGAATTTATAGGAATGGGAGGTACAGCACAGTATGCATGTGTGTCATAAACTGGTGAATAATGCAGTGTTGCAAATGAGGAACACAGAGTTTTTTAATAAAATTTTTTCATTCGCAATATGGATATAAGGTTAGAAAAGAGGCAAATGGCAAGTCCTACAGAAGCAGAACATTAGGACAACTAATCCAGAGAAACAGGAAAGACTGGCTCAGGAATCATTCCCAATTAAAAACAAATGATATTTCAGGGGGAATCGGGTTGGATTCAATTCAGAACTTAAAGTAGCACTATATGGCTGCAATAGTTCATGTGCACGAGCACACAGTAGCTAACGGGGCTTCTGCTTGAAACACTGTAGAAATGGTGAGGAGTGCGGGAAGAAAGGAGAATAATAAAGCATGCTCGGCATGTGAACACAACAGTTATAGAATATAACAGGTGATGAGAATTCACAGGCAAGTCCATCTTAGCAGTCGTGGCTTAGAAAGAGACTAAAAGAAAGCAGGTAAGTTTAGGGCTACTAAAAGGATCTCTAGTCTAACGAACATGAATCATGAAAGTTTAAAAATTAAGGAGTTCTACAATGGAAAAGGCAAGACATACTATGTGTGCAAATTCACAAGATGTCGTGTTTGATGCCATGGAAAGTGAAAACGAAGGAGGTGGAAATGAATTCTACACTCCTGGTTGATGCCACTGGTTGAGAAGGTAATTATAGATTATGATTGCTGGCTAAGCCGCCAACAAAATTTGACAGAAATGCACTGAATGGATAAAAATGCCAACAATCATGTTATGGATTACAACACTAGAAAGTCTAAGTGTGGAAATACATCACACATAGTTCTTCAACCAAAACTCACATGCTGCTTCTACTCTCTTAATACCTTGATTTCCAAGAGACTTTAATGTTATATATTTTTTCAGAGTTAGAAACAATCACATTGTGATGATGCCTACATGCCCATGTTTATAGCAGCATGATTCTTAATAAGCAAATATTTGCAGAGGCCTATATGTCCAGCAACCAATGAATGGGTAAAAGCAATGTGGGTACCACAGCACACCCATGACCTTTATGTTAAGTAAAATAAATGAGACACACAAATTTAAATATTGCATAGTTCCTCTTATATGAGAAACTCTAAATGCAAATGAAGAGCAAAGTAAAAGACAATAGGAAGTAAGGAGACAGATCTTTTTCAAATGAAAGAGGAACAAGGGATGGAGAGAGGGAGCGAGAGGTGTAGTGAGAGAAACAAAGATGATTTTTTTTTTCTTTCAGAACCAGTGATTAAACTCAGGCCCTGGGCTTGCCAGACAAGTACTTGTTCCACTGAGCCATCTCCCCAGTCCCGAAATAGACTTGAGATGTGTTATGTATCAACGCACCATGAGGAATACCATGAAAATTTACTGGAAGCATTTAGCAACAAAATATTAAAACTGAAAAAAATGATAATTTAAAAGATTATGTTGATTAAAGATGGTCATGATCAGGGCCAAGGAGATATTCAGTGGATTAAGTGCTTGCCAGCAAACTAAAGATAGTGAGTTTGATCCTTGTTACCACCAAAGAAAAGAAAGAAAAAAAGAAAGACAGTCATGATCAAGACTCACAAAAGACAGTGAGCGGTGACATCCCAGGGCTTATGGAAAAATGATGCTTTTAATAGAATCTTTTAATTAGCTTATGAACAAACCAGTATCATTTAATAGGCTAATGCATTGGTTTGTTTTAATTTTTCAATACTTAACATTTTCACAACACACTGTCATATTTACCCAAATTTAAGAAACAGATTTATCTTTTTGTCCACTTTGGAAGTATAAGTAGGAGATATTACTAGAGTTCCTTATTTAAGTGATTTGATTTTACAAAAGTAACTTTACTTTTCTATTTCCAAAGTTTCATTGAGTGTTATAGAATGTCAGAGATAGCTGAAGATTACAGATAGGTTCTGAAGAAATGATTTCACACTAAGAATCAAGGAAAAAATATCAGTCATCTCAAATAGACAAAACCTTAGCACGTCCTAGAGAAAAAACAGTTATAAAATCTTTCGACTTTGATCTTCAACAGGTATTAAGTCATTTGTCTGGACTCCTGATGGGCTTATACCTGGAGAGACCTGGAACTGAAAAATGAAAAGGTTCTTTCCCTTTCCATCTTTCATTATTTTCAACTGAAATGGCAACATGCCTGGATACTATGGAGTGGCTGCCAGAAGTAACATTAACAATTTGGCTCTTGTTAAATGCCTTCGAAGAAACCTCTGTTTTCATAAGGAAATGGCAATTACATGCAGAATGAAGTCTGCCAATGTTTATTCTGGGAAGAAGAGTGTTGTGTACCATGGATCTTTTCCTTATGTTTAGTAATGCTTCATGTATATAGAAGCACATGACAAAAACTAGTGGAGGCACAACCCAGAGCCATGACTGTTGTTCTTTAACCAGTACAACTAATGCTAACATGAATTGATTTATTAAGAAAAAAGGCTACAATGAAGGCAAAATGATTTTGTTCATTTTTCTGTTTATGCTACTCATTATTAATTTAACAATTAGGTTCGTTCCAAAAAATCTCTTATTTAAGAGAATACACCAAACACATGGATGAAATAATTTCCTTACAGTATTTAATCCCAAGTATTTTATATTGCTTTTACCACCTTAAATGCATGTGGACATGCAAGCGTTGCTTCAAATGAAAGACTGTTTGGCATTGTTTAGATATAAGTACTTCTATTGCTTATGTAGCACAAAACAAATCATTTCCACTACTACACAGCAGTTTTCTGTCCTGTAAAATGGATTTAAAAGTGATGGTGACTTTTCTACAAGGGCTCCTCTTTCAGAATGGAAGCAAGACAATATATGCTTATTTTATATATGGTACATTATAAAGAATACATAAGGGCCTCAGATTATTATTGTGATTTTTAACACTTAAATCATCTCAGTTTCCTATATCAACCTTAAAGGGAAACTCAGTATTCCTATTTTCAAAGGGATCAGACCATCATAAAAACACTTCAACAGAAAAGAGAATCCAGAAGTATACGTAATGATAAAACTTTTAGAAGCATACACATAGAGGTTGAAAATGAGGCTGGAATCTTCCTCTTCTTTGTCATGGATTCATATAGATTGTGGTGATCTGAGATACATGCTGCTTCTCTTTCCATAGAGCACCCGGATGTCTGAGAAGAGTGCTTATTTACAAAGATGTCGTGTGCAGTTACTAAGGCAAATCTTCAAAGCAACAATTTTGTCAATGCGATATTCATTGCAAACTTTAGATAGAAACAGGTGGAATCAGTAAGGCAATTGTTTCCAAATGCACTGAAAACGACAAATATTATATGAGATCAAAAGAATAGAATTGCATAATTCCTAAGAGACTGAGATATTCAAAAGTTACCTTAAATTTTGACCTAAAACCACTACTTTAGCATTCTGTTATCAATATTGGTTATGCTTCATAACTACGTCATGTGATTTCTAGCAATATCGACAAATTGAAGAGAGTTTCAATCCAGGACAAATGATCAGTCTTCTAATTCATTCCCTCTTCAACTCATTTAGACGATTAAGACTTATCAAGTGATGTTAGATGAGAGTAAAATTTCATTTGAAATATTTATGTTTGAGTATATTAATATTTTTTCTGTAACATTCATGAAGATCATTCTCACTCATTTCTGTACTATTTCCAAAGGTTTAATTGTGGGTTATCCAGGGAATGGCAATGGAACATCCATCTCTGACAAAACTAAACAAAAAAGGGGGATATAAATGAAGGTCCATTTTGTAGTGAAAAAATATATATATCTGTATATACAAAATAGCACAGATATACAGCTACTTTCTCTTAGTTTAATGAAAAGAAATATTGTACTAGTAGTGTTTAGACAAGATATCACGTCTGCATCTTTTACTCTGAATAACGACTATGAAGACAACAATATGCAATGTATTAATTATTGGAACTACCCAACTAACCTGGTTTTGAATCTGTCTCATTGCGATTTCTTTCTCAATAAAATTAATTTTAAAAAGTTTAATTGTAGAAAAGGCTGCACTGCCCACTGATGGAAATATTAGTGGGCATTATAAAATATATAGAAGTAATAAGTTGACATTGAGACGGGAATTTGTTTGAGTTCTAAAGTAACAATACTAGTGCTTGTTTTGGCAACACAAACCCTAACATGATAGCAACATAAACACATTAAAGCATGGATCGTGTCTACAAATCTATTTGGCATCACACATATGTGTTTCTATTTACTTTTCTGCACACTTCTGTGGCTTTCCCACAAGAGGTGACTCACACAGGCACTAGAGCTGACCTGCAGCATCTTCGCAACAGCTCCTTGGCTTTGCGCGTCTCCTCGCTTTGCAGTTGGTGAGGCTGAACCATTAGCAACTCCTGCCACTTGACCAAGGCGAAGTTGGGGTTGTCACTTTACATGCAACAATGATTTAAGCTAGGCCTTTTTTTTTTTTTCTACATTTGAGTTTTATTTGTGGATTTAAAAGTTTTATCTGAGAGTTGTGGTTTTGTTTTTTTTGTTTTTTTTTTCCTGTGTGAGTGTGTGTGTATGTTTAGAACAAGCTCTACAGGGTCTCACTATATAGATCAGACTCCTAGTTATTCTAATTTTTGGCCTCCCAAGTACCGGAATTACATGAGCCTAGCATCACACACAGTCTCAACATTCTGGGCTGGGGGCCGCATGGCAGACCAGGGATCAGACCTAGTCCCTGTGCTCTGCCTAAGCAGGTGCTTTAGTTCACGGGCCCTTTTGTCTTAGTTTTTGATAGTATTTCTTTATATGATTCTGTTTGTCTCTGTATGAATGTGTGAATTCTTACATAAACACGTATAAATTTCAAACAGTTTTAAAAGAAAAATAATTCATTAGTAGTCATGTATTATATTAAACATTATATAAGAATAAACTACTTAATTATTCCAAAAGAAATATAAAGATGCACATTATAGCTTGTAATGAAACTCATAATAATTAAAAATGTGAACTAGTGATATTTTATAAATTTCAAGAACAATTTTAATAGTTTTAATTTTCAAGGTACAACTATCTATAAAGCCACCATACTGACACTAGTTTTATTTTGTTTTACTTTCTTCCCAGTATTATCATAACTCATGTGATGACTTAAAGAACCGAAAAGTTTATAGGCAATCTTTTATAAAGTACTATATGAACTCATTCCTAAAGCTAAATTTAAAAAGTACTGGAAAGGAAATTAAATTTGAAATCTGAATTTGGTTCGAATGAAGACAAATTCTCTTTATTAAACAATTTAATATCTGTAATATTTATTTTCTTTATATGTAAGTAGCAAAAATTAGAAATTTCCTATATGTCTAAAAGTGTTATTTATGTTGGGTTTACATTGCAAAATTGATTCCAAAGTGTTTTTTAGACAGTGAATTACTATCCCAAATTGATCAAAATAGTGATTCAACCTCAAACGGTGTCCTAAAACCACATGATTGGACAATTTTCAGCTTCCTTTTAACTAAGGAAACTGTCTAAATGTCTTCCTGCTACCTCTTACTTGCAAGCTAGTAAGATAAAACCCACTCAAGGTATAGCCTTACTGTGGGAGCTGGCTTTATTAGTAATCTCAGGTTTGTCTCTGCTTGAAAGCACAATTCAGCTGTATCAGGAGGCTTTTGTAATGATAATGTGGTACATTCATTCCTTCAGACATAAAGAGGTATGAAATAGAAAATTATGCTAATGTATAAACACAAAAAGCAAATGTAAGAGGAAAATGTTTTTATCTGCCAGATTTCTAATCCTAAAGGGATTCAACAGCAAGCTTCTCAGAGGAAGAAAATCAACTCCAATGGAAATCATTGTTATACATTAAGAGGTAAACCAACACACAAATAAGTGAAATCGGGAAGTATCATGACCACCCAGCTAGGGGTTCTAAAATCCAAATTTGATCTAAAACATGCATCTTGTTAACTTTATGGCCATGGTCAGATACCTGAATTTTTCTAAATTGCTTATTATGAAATTTTGAAGTACCATCCCATAGATGAAGGAAAGCTTATTTGAAATTTCATGAGGGAGGAGTAAGTGACACAGACGGCATGGAGGTTTACTTTCTGTGAAGGTTACAAAACACAATGCTGAACAGAGGGCACCTTCATGCTTGAGGAAACAGGAAACCCAGGAAGACCACTGTGATCTTTCCTCTGAAGCGGGTCGTAATCCCAGTTCACTCTACAGGCCTCCTCTACCCTGCTATTCTGAGGCAAATCCAAAGACCTTCCCTGGAACAGTGTGCCCTCCCTGCGATGGAGGAAAGGGACATCCTCCTCGCTCCAGACTCAAGGACACACAGGATCAGAACAGAAGGCCTCTCTAAGGTCCACTACTTCACACCATTTTTTCATACACTATCATCCTCCAGCTGCATTTCTCAGCAATTGGCTCATCTTCATCAGGGTTAAGTACAAAACACACAATTTATCTTCTTCTTTCTTCATTACTGAAGATTCCTATCCCACATAAAGCTTGTTAAATAAATTTTTTATCCTTCTGTTAATCTGCCTTCTGATACAGAAGCCTCAGCCTAGCCATAGCTTAAGAGGGCAGCTGTTTCTTCTCCTAAACTTTAAATTATTATCTTACTCGTAAGAAAAATGACAGTGACCACCCAACTTCCTTTTTACCCCTATCTTTTCTCATGTCTCTCATCTTCATTGTTTAATCCTTAAATTCAGTTTCTTTTTATTTTACTATATCTATCATACCTTTCAGATTTTATTTATTCTTGCAGGTTCTTACACTAGGAAGACAATAAGATATTTACACATGTGGGTCTGATGTCACTTATGAGTATAGCCTCTAGTTGAATCCACTTACCTATAAAGGCTTCAAGTCTTTCTTTATACCTGAGTAATACTTCATTGTATAAAAATCTCACATCTTTTTCATTCATTCCTCAAGCGATGGGCATTTTGGCTGTTTCCAAGATTTGGCCATGACGTATTATGCTGCTATAAACATGAGAGTGCATGTATCACTATGGTATGATGTTGTCAGTTCTTTTGAGACAACACTCAGAAGTGGAATAGCTGGATTGAATGAGATTTCCAGTCCTAGTTATTTGAGGACTCCACACTGATGTCCATAGTAGTGTGGAAAAGGAAAGGGTAAAAACATGCAAGTATGTTTATGTACAGGATGGCAGAGTACACAATTAACTGCTCAGAATTTTCACCTTGAATAACTCTGTATGTTGTTATCTGTGATTGGGCAGCTACATCGAGGACAACAATGGGAAGTACAAAACCAGTGGTTGAATACCACCAGTTCTCAGGTCTTATAAATTATTATACTATCTTTAAGATAAATTTTAAAATTACAAGGCAAAAAATTAAGATTTTTAGAAGCAAGCATTGATATCTAGTTATTTGCTCTTACATAACTATATCTCTTAATCTAAACAGTAGATTTGATGATAAAAATAGATACTATAACAACCATTGTTAATTAGCTATTCCTCTTTTGAAAATCTGTAGCTTATCCTGTTTCTTTTTTTCTATTTGTTATTACTCTTCAAAACAAGATACAATGGAATGAAAAAAAGAAAAATGACAATGAACACTGAATGCTTACTTAAAATCACATATAAAAACAAACGTTTTTCCAGGAAATTTCTAGAAAATAAATTTTTCCAAAAATTAAACATTCAAACATGAGGAGAAAGGCTAGCATTTGTAATTGTATCAATTATCAATATATTTTTAAAAATCTAAATATTTACCTGTATTTTTCCATGTTTAGAACAAATATAGTTATATTTTTTTTAGAATAATGAATGGTGGATTTGATAGGAAAAGCCTTTTTTCCTAATAACCCCTCACCTCACCTGTCAAGCAGTCACTTTATGATGAGGAATGCATCACAGAACCATTTGTTTTCAGATAGTGTAATTCATATTCAGCCTTCCCTTACTATAAAAAAAAGCTTGCTCTTTCAAATTCCACCCTTTCTATCCCTGAAATTCTCAGAGAACTTATCTTCCATTTGCATATCACAGCTTTTTAATTTTGAAACCACTGTGTTCTCCCTGGAGTCTCTCTCTGAGTTATATATTTCATTTTCATGAATTACATGATCTAGTTCCAGGTATCTGAACCATCAAAGACCATTTTGGGGCAAAATCTAGTTTATAATAATATGTTATAAGAGGAAACAGGGCACATTTAGAATAGGCAGATAGTGCAGAGGAAGTTTGAGTTGTCATTCCCATTAACACTGAACTTTTAAATATTTATACGACGCTAGTGAAATTTTATCAGAGAACAATTTTATAACATGTCAGCATTTGAACAGGTATGCTCACCAACTATAAAACAGGTTTTAACTTTGCCTATCTTCTATGCAACTATATATACATGAATAATACCATGAAAATGATCTGAAATTTTATAGACTATGTGTATCTATAAAGAGACCAAATTTATACTAACTTAGGCACTCAGACAATTGGACACAAGTAAAATCCATGTTGTTAATCCATGTTACATGGTTATCAAAATCAGCTAGTATCTTAGAAAGCCACACTAATACCGGTTCTACCCAGGGAGG
>NDGN011457922.1:0-10776 GCA_002564285.1 Tympanoctomys barrerae | reverse complement strand
CAGGCATGGTGGTGCACACCTGTAATCCCAGTGCTGGGGAGGCTGAAAACAGGAGGATCACCACAAATCTGAGCTGCACAGTAAAACCCTGTAGCAAATACATAAAAAAAAAAAAAAAGTAAAAAGAAACACTATTGCCTACCTTATATTATTTTAAAACACTGGCTAAACTGGTGATAAATTATGTTCTTCTAATAGACTCATCCTTATCTTTGTCCTGGTTTCTACCAAGGCACATTTTATCAAAGTACATTCCATTATTACTAATTTATACTTCTGCTAAATCTCAAGTCATTAATAAAGTGTTATTTCTCAAAAGGTTTATGGTTAGGCACACTAAAATGTACTTACTAGAAAAGAGTTAGCTTTAAGCCAGTATCCAAGTGATAAAGATTTACCAAATTATCAAGTTTAAAGAAGGTTCCTGGGGGCCGGGGAGATAGCTCAGTGGAATAAGCACTTGGCCTGGCAAGCGCCAGGACCTGAGTTCAATCCCTGGTTCCAGAAAAAAAAAAAAAAAAGAAAGAAAAAGAAAGTTCCTGGGGGCTGGGGAGATGACCCAACAGAATAAGTGCTTCCCTGGCAAGCCCAAGAGCCTTAGTTCAATCCCTGGTTCCGCAAAAAAAAAAAAAAAAAAAAAAAGAAAAGAAAAGAAAAGTAAATTCCTAGGGCAGAAAAAATACAGAATTCAAAAAACATTAATGAAGAAAAAGACTGTTATTCTGCCCAAAGATAGAGCCTATTAGTTAATGAATGAAATAATAAATGAATAAACATCAAGTGAATGTATTGCTGGCTACAAATTTTCATATTCTGAAAAATACCAATAAAAATCAGATATCTATGTATGTTATGAGTAATTACTGAATTGTTTTATCATATTTACATAACCAAGTAATAGTGAATAACCTGTAACTCAACTAACCAACCCTAATTTGTCCCTGAATGTCTTCATCCGCTCTACAGTATGAGGACTCTGGCCATAGTCCCCGCCAGTTTATAGTCTATTGGAGAACAAAACTGAGAAAGTAAGCAGTAGCCTCTGGGCATCTACTGAACACTCTAAAAATTTCTAGAGGATACACCTAGGATAAACTGCAGGGGTCTCAGGCTGGACGTGGTGGTGTGAGCTTGTAATCCCAGCATTTGGCAGGCTGAAAACAGGAGGATCACTATGAGTCCAATCTGTGTAGACCCTGTACTAAATACATATAAATAAATAAATAAATAAATAAACTGAAGGGGTCTCAAAGGGAACAACAATGGGACCAACACAGGAAGGAAGTACCACCACTGTTACGGGCCACAAGGTCCAACAAAAAATAGGGCACATACCCTGCTCAGAAAATCCCTAGTCCCACTCCATACAGCAACACACATTTGACTATTCTGCTTCTCGACTATTTTGTCTTCGGCTCACATGCCACTTTCCTTTTACTAACTTGTCTTTCTTCCACTGTACTGAGAACTGCCACAATACAAGAATCATCCTAAGTCTTGTATAGGAGCTCCAGGCCAGCATATCCTGTCACTGTACATGCTGAACAGATATTCAGGAAGGGCCCACCACCAAGGATTCTTCTTACTCCAGAAAAGAGCTCTTTCCCATGGACCACTTAGCTAGATAAAGCCAGTGCCTCACAGGAGGGAGCACATCAGTCCCAAGAAACTTAGGATCCACTCCCATCCCAGAGCTCTCTGAAAACGTGGGTCAAGGAATCTATTTAGACAGCCACTTATTATTGGGAAGTTGAAGCCCTCTAGCCCTTGAAGGGGCCTGGCGGCTTTAAATACAGGGCAAGGACTTCAGGAACACTGGTGCTTAGCACAAACAGCAAGGAGAGTTCACCCGATCATACCAAAGAAGGGAATTAACTCACTCATGAATCCCAAACACTCTTCTGCTCACTGGCTGAGAAACTGCCATCTGGAAGGCTCAGCAGATGAAAGGCACTGCTGCTGGAATCTTTCTGGTTGGCAGAGAACACAAGATGCCAGAACTTGCAAAAAATCATATAATTTGTGATTAACTCATTTCACCTTTCCTTTCAGCCAATCCAAACTCAGCGTGTTGTAGCTATTTAATGATAACAGAAATCTTGTGAATATTTTGCTGAATCATTCAGCTAGAAAATTGTTGACAAGGCCTGTGCAGTTCCTATATTCTAATGCTCTGGCAGCTCTGTTCTCCACAGCAAGTACAGTGTTCCCTCCCACAAAACCTTTATACCCAGAAAAGTAGGAGGACACCTGACTGCAGTCCACTGAGCCCATCAACCACTGTCTTCTGCCCACCTAAGATCTCTGACACACATCATAATCTGCACTGTGCATCTTTCATCCTTGACCCCAGGTGGCTGTATCCATATTTATGTAAGGAGCACATCCATGCTCATCACTCCTGTTTGTCCATCTTTTCCTGACTGCAGGAGCCTCTAGGAGTCTTCCTTGGATGCCTGGTCCTTCAGGTCCAACATAATCCACATCAAGGTCTTGCCCAACAGCTGTGCAAAAGCCAGACTAGCAAAGAGCTTGTGCTGTTATATTTTGAGACCTCAGGCTAAGGAGCCTGATAAAAACTGTCCTCAGGACAAGTGTCACATAAAGTTCTTTTCCCTTGAAGACACCCAGCATTTTCAAAGTGACTTTCAAAGCCTGTTCTTACTATCCTCTTCTGAGCCTTTCCTGAGGCAGGCAAGTCCAGTTTCAAATTAAAGAAAAATAAGTCTCCACAGATCTGAGTCATAACAAGCTTTAGAAACCACACTTCTATGCTTGCCTAGTAAGCACAGGGTCCTGAGTTCAATCCGGTACCTAAAACAAAAAAAAAAAAAAAAAAAAGAAAGAAAAAGAAAAAAGAAAGAAATCACGCTTTAAAAAAAAAACAAGTTCACCCCAGTACTGTTCACACCATCTTCTCTGGGTGAACGTAGAAACAGAAACAGAGTACCTTTCACTGAGCCCCACTAAACACAAAACAGCTAAAGACAGTGCACCCTGCAAAGAGAATAGCCCCCCAAACAAATGCACCATCCTCACCCTTTCTGATTACTTCTGTCAGCCTATGACTGGCAGGAGTACCTATCCTCTGCCACTCTGTGTTTAACTGGTCATTTCTGCAACAGTCTTGATAACTCTCACTCCCTCCTCCAAATCCCCAGCTGCAGAGAGAATGTACTTACCCCTTCAAAAAGTTAGAACATACATTTCTGTATATGCTCTCAGAATTGCTAGAATAAAAACTGTCCTCAGCCAGAACAGAAAGTAGCAACAGCAACGCATAACCTAGCCCTCCTGCTCTAGGAGCCTGACACTGGGACTCTTTACCTGAATGGTTTCATATTTTGGAGCTTTGTAAAAGGTCATCACATATACTGTCATCCAAAATCCTTGAGTTTCACAAAATGACAGCATACATGCTGCCCACTAAAATGTGTATCGCTGAAAGGAAAGGGAGCATTGCTAATGATTATATAGTATAAACCAATGCTATTTTATGATGCACTTTCATTTCCTTGTCCTGGGTGCTGCATTAAATGACCTAGGAAGACCTATGAGGCCTTTGGAAGACATTCTCAATCTGAACCACAACAATAAACAAATACTCACCTGAACATGTAATAATGCTCTAACCCACTGGTGCAGGTGTTCTGAAGGGAAATCTTGGTGGAGTAATACCTCCCTGAAGTTTGGAGGCAGGAGTGAGGAGCAGAAGAGAAAAGGCTGAGGGGATAGGGTACAGGGGCTCTAAAAATGCAAAGCAGACCAGGCAGCAGGAAGCTAGCTAATGGTTATTTGTAGGGTGGGGGCATCATGACCACACTGAAAGGGACTAGAAATGGTGAAGAGTGGACCACTGGATGCCAGTGAAGCTGAGAGGATGGGGGCTTTGACCAAGGCAATGTTTCTGATGATAAACTAAAGAGAAGACAAATTGAACAGCAACATCCAAAACCAGGGGGAAAGAGAAGGTTTGTAAGATTCCGAGACAGCTGGGAAAAAAGACTTAAACCTAAGACAGCAAAGCAAGTGCCCCATGTAATCCTAAATTGCCTTAGGGTGGCCTTGTAATTTTTTTTTTTTTAACAGCCTTAAAACAATGTCCCTGGTGGACTGGGGAGATAGTTCAATGGTCTAAGCACCTGTCTGGCAAGTGCAAGGACCCAAGTTCCATCCCCTGAACTGCATGCTGGGCACACTGTGCTGCCCAAAACCAGGTGTGGTGGCACACACCCGTAATCTCAGCACTGGAGAGGCTGAGAAAGGAGGATCACTATGAGTCCAAGCTGTGTAGAAACCCTGTAACAAATAAATAATTTTTAAAAAACACATTGTCCTTGGAGATGTTAAAATGGAATGCAAACATTAAAACTATCCTACCCTAGTTTCAAACACCCCACATATCAATGGAACTTTCAGCAATCCAAATAAAAGACAGTTGCCCAAACAACTCAATGCCATTAGCAGCAACCTTTCCAGTATATCACCCAATACTACAACTGAAGATGAAATTACTAGATTTCTGAGTGATACAGGAAGTTGCTCTTTATCTTTAAAATGGCGTTCTAATTTCAAATCATTTTTAGGATTGAAAATCTAAAATTATATGTGATTCCGGTTTATCACTTCAAGGAACATTCTTGTTTTTAAACAAATGAAAATGACAGAGAATCTAATAAATACAGGAAGGAACAACAGGTTACAAAGTATACCACCAACTTTCAAGATTGGATTTTTCATAAAATACCTCACAAAACGAAAGAAAACATTATGTAGTTGCTTATATATAAAACTGAGAACTCCAATATCTTTAAAAGTGATCACAGTAAAAAGTACTAAAATTTTGGGTTTTTAAAAATCACGCACAGGGGCCGGGGATATGGCTCAGTGGAATAAGCACTTCCCTGGCAAGCGCAAGGGTGTGAGTTCAACCCCTGCTTAGCAAAAAAAAAAATCACAAAACACTGATCTTTTTCCATGACCTTAACAACACAAAAATGCAAATTCACAGGAGAGTCAAGAAACGAGCTGGCGAGATAGCTCAGTGGACTAAGCGCCTGCTTTGGCAAGCGCAGGAACCAGGGTTCAATCCCTAGTCCTGCATGCCATGCCGGCCCCGCCCCGCCAGTGGCTAGTGTGGTAGTACACACCTGTAATTCCAGTGCTGGAGAGGCTGAAAACTGGAGGACCACTATAAGTCTGAGCTGTGTAGTGAGCCCCTGTACCAAATACATAAAATGGGAAAAAAAAAAAAAAAAAAGAACTATCCCATGGGCCATACTCACAGATAGGAGTGACAGCTTTTCAGGGGCTCTCTCTATAGCAGATGGGTACCAGGGCCTTCTGCCTTTCTTTCACTAAGAGGAAAACAGACTGTTGCAACTGAAGTCTGCATTACAGTGTGTAACTTTCCAACCCAACAGTGCCACATCCCAGATTTTCCAATAAAACTTCCATTTCATGTATTCAAATACTAGCAACTTATGGGTAGAAGTAAGCACTTTTTTCCCCTTTCTGAGTTATATTGTTTACAATGCTATTTAGTAAATGTGGTTTACTTTGTATATGCTGTATAAAATTTTTGCTAAGAGTCATTTGCCAGAGCAAAATGGAAGAACAAAATCCTTCATTGGATGGCTTAACCCAAATTGAATTTTAAAAATAGTCAACACTTCCATATCTTACTGGATAGATAGATCTTTACACAGCAAGAAGTTCCAGATAGTTGATAAGAGACATGTAGGAGAAGCTGTGGCCCTGGAAAAGAAAAATACTCTGGACATGTAAAGTGGTGACAGATAAATCTCTTCAAATGAAGACCAGAGCAGAGGTGTAGAGGAGAAAGTAGAAATGATTAGGGGGATTATTAGTCCCTGTAAAAGGACTTCAAGAAGAGACAAAAAATGTTTATTCTTTGGGACATCTTTTAGGTTTGAACTAAAGTGGATCCTAGATAGAAGCTGGGATTCTCAAGTACTCAGGACCTGCTGCACAGCCTAGCCTACCAGCCTTTCAGAGTGACATGCAGGAAAGGGCAGAAGCACAGGGATAGACAATCAAATATCACAGGCATTTTCCCCACTTCTCCATTGTCAGCACCCACACCTGCACATCTTTCCACATCACATGAGAGAAAATATTAGCTCACATTTGGTTGGTGTGTTACAGGTAACTAAGTACCTACATGTCTCCTTATTTAGTCACTTGTGCTTTCAAAGAACCTGAAGAATGCCTCCTAGGATCTAGGCCTTGCCAAAGCCTAAGCTAAAACCCCACCATCTGTGTCCTGTACCACAATGCAACAAGAAAGACCAGTGGGAACCTGGTCTTTAACTGAATCAGCACTAGTCAGGAGTCTCCATGGCAAGACACCTACAGATATACAACCCACAACATTATTAGTTAGTAAGCCCTACATGAAGAAAGGACTTAGCAACTGATTTTTTTTTAATGTCTGTTTAAAATGGTTCCAGTGAGGAACTGAGTTACACAGAACAGAGTCCGTACAATTTAGCGGCTTATAATATTCACCATGTAATAACCAGTTTATATTTTAACTATTTTTACACATCTTTGGTTTATCTTCTTGAAAACAATTTACTGTGGATGAAAGAACCCCAAGTAGAAAGTAAGGTGCCAAAGAGGAAAATAAAATAAGAGACTGCAAAATGGAAGTAAACAAATTGCTCAGAACCACTCAAACTGAAAAAGGCACAGAGTGCCAGATGGTCACTTGTAGCTGAAGGCATTCCACAGCCCTCCACTCCCCCCACCCCCACCCCCACCCCCATCCCGCTTTATGCTACATCTGTAGACAAAAAGAAAATACATTAACTCTCTGGTTTTACACAGAGTGAGAGGTGGATAGTTGTGGTGGTATTCAAGTTTTAGTACTAGAGCCTGAACTCAGGGCCACACTTACGATAGGCACATGCTCTACCACTAAGCCCAGCTCTATGCATGTTTGGTGATTTTTAAAATACTTTTGGAAAAGAGTAATAAGACGTGCTACAGGACTAAACCACTAAAATGGGGTCTCCCTATATGATGAGGTAGAGAGGTATATAGAGGAAGTTTGGGAGAAAGCAGGTAAAGGTTGTATTTCTAGAAACAATTCTTGCAAGAACAACAGAAACAGCAGCAGCAGCTAATCAGGCCCTGAGGTAAGTAGTCATGAGCTCTTCATTCTTTATAAAAATTTTTATGGCAGATACCATACATTTAATAAAAGAAATGTTAGGAACATATTATTGAAAGCAGAGAAAAATACAAAGTTATGGGGTCAGGAAACAATTAAATTCACAATTTGACAGCTACTCACACCTCTCTTGGCATGGTGATGGAAAAAGATCCAAGTTACACCTGCAGACATAGTGGATGGGGGCACAGCAAGGACCCCTGAATCCAGGGAACCTACACACCCCTTTGATTCTTCCACATAAGCCTGGGGTAATTAATACATATATGAAAATATGAGACGTAAGAAACAGGTGAGATCCTCACAATGGTGTTTAGCTTTAATTCTGTACAAATGAAGACCACTTAAATGTTTAAAGAAGGGCAGTGTGACACAATCAGATTTGCCATTGGAGAAACCTCTCTGCAGCAGGGGGGAAAACTGTTGCAGAAGTGAAGAACTTTTACTTAAGACAAGGGAGAAATGGAATGGTCTAACCCAAGGTCAGAACAGGTAGTAGAGAGAATTAGCACACTGACTGAACTAAGGTTGAACAAGTCTTATTAGTTGCAGTACAGGGCAAGGTCTAAGATTATCAACCATAGAGAAGAGCTGTTAGAAGACTAACTGCTTCATGGATGATAAATACAGAAAACACTTGAAACACCTAGGTCAGAGACAAAGAACAGTTCATTATTCACATTACAGCAGTAGCTGAAGTACTGTATGAGCATTTGTACTAGTCCGCAACTCCAATGCCCACAGCACAGTGCAAAGAGAGCTCACACAGTTAAATACACTACCAAACAGGACTTCTGAATTTAGGGAACTAAAACACTTTCTAATGGGCATCTATCTTCAAAGGCTTTTTGCTATACAAACATCCTTGAGAAGAGAGTCCAGAACAAAGGCAATAAATTCCTCAGCTCACAAGATGTGCAGAAACATCAGTGGAGAACTATCCCCCAATGCTTTAACTGGAAAGAAAAACTCAGATTCAAAAGTTTAAAATGAGACAGGTAACACAGCTGCAAAGTAACAAGTGAAATTCAAAATGAGACTCATTGTGAGGCAGCCTAAGTTACAGTGCCTCACATTACTCAAATCCTGTAATATACAATACAATAATGTTTGCTAGGAGGAGAGAGCATGAGAGTGATTAATAGGATTCTCTAGATGTAAGAAGGCACATACTACAGACAGGTAACTGCCTTGCTATAAGGATAGTACAAGTGCTTCTTGTTCTGTCTGTTTCAAGAGTCAAACACAGCAGCAGGACAGAACTAGGAGCTTGTAGAAAGCAACAAAAGGAATATGGGTAGGTGCAAGTTCAACATCCACACCTGTTAGTCCCTTCCAAATCTCTGCACAATATTAGATTTTATGTAAGAATTCCAGTAGAATGCTGAAAAAGTTCATTAGTACTCATTATTTCCCAATATTATTTTCAGGGTTATGCAATAAAAATAACTTTATATATTAAAAAGATTTTTATTAACCTGTGCATTAAAAATTAGCTCACATTTCACATATATAATTAAGAGAAAAATATTATTTATAACTTGTTTCTGACCAAATGCCAGTGATCTGCTCCTTTGCAATAACATGGCTGAGGTTTCAACATCGTACTCCTTTACATATGAAATCTGGGAGATTTCCTTTGACCCTGAATCTTAATTTCAGGGCTAAAAAGATTAAAACACTATTCTTTTGAAGGTGAAAAGGGCAAAAACCTACTGAAGAAAAAAGTAAATATACTTTTATAAATAAATAACAAAGAAATACTGCTCTGAAAAAGTTTATGCATGGCTCTTATCATCTTCTTAACTGTTAATTATAGATCTCTAAATTACCTAAACCAGCTTGCAGATGATGTCAGTGTCAGGAGATGATCTCAGTGTCATTCTCCGGCAGGCTGGTTAACTGGCAGCTTGAAGATATTCCATAAATGCCAAAAGGCAAACTATTTTCCTCAGTCCAATTTCCACAGACTTAGGCAGTTTCAAAGATTGGCTCATCCTGCTCCATCTTACTTCTGCTTCACACCTTTGGCTTGGATTTTTCATTGTCTCTTTTTCCAAGACCAGATACCCACCATCTTGGGCTACAGTTTGTGCCCACCAGGGTTGCCCAGCTTCCTACCATCACATTATCTTTTCCACTGTGACCAATAATATTGGCCTCTGTTGATCTGCTCTCTTAAGTGTCATTTTTAATCTTGTCTAACTCAGGATACAATAATTTCTGATAAAAAGTCTTGTCTCCTCTCCATTTCACACCCAGGCCAATGGCACAGACTAGAAGTGCTTGAGAAGCACTTATCAGGTCTAAGTAACCCAAGAGGCTAAAACAGTCTATCCCCTACTCCCTTTCTCATCACATTCTTTACAGGGCAGAGCCAGGGATTATTTCTTAAACAGAATACATCTGAATATATTTATGTAGATACACAATACCCAACTGTACCAGGTCTGTATTTGATTTTTACTTACTTACAAAATAAACTATCCTGCTACTATTTTATGAAAGCTGGCACAATACATGAGACTCCTGAGTCAGAGACAAAGGTAGCAACAATACCACATTTGCAACAGTTTTCTCTGCTCCTAAAATTCAAATGGGATGGTGCTGAGTGGTCCAAGTGGAAACTACATATGAGGCGAATTTGTACAAGTGGGTGGCAGATACTTAGAAATCCTTCTGCTTTAAAGTAGGTAGTATGACCACTCTTTATCCAAGACAGATACTACATCATCCCAGAAGGTTGCTCATGGCAAACCCTAAGAAATGGCCCAAAAAAAGAGCACTCTTGGTACACCCAGTAGGACATGAAAGACACAGAAAACCTATGGCACAGTGTCTCCCAACACCTGTATTTATCTCTACATTTGGATGACTATCCTTATGAGGTCCACAATCCAAGCAACTCCTCTACACAAATTCCTAATATATTCTTTTTGTCACAGATTCCAGAAGCAGCAAAGGATGGCCCTGATGGGAAAGAGATGTTGTATACAATAACTCACCTGTTCACTACAACAGCATAGCATGGTCTGGGAATTCCCTTCAAAACTGTCTTTTCCTCAATAAAATGACTCAATCCAGACTTTGCTTCTTTCTTTCTGTTTTACCTCTTTCACTTTTAGAAATTTATGTTCAGAAATACAGCAAAGCCCTCTGTCAGGTACATATCTAGAGGCTTTCACAATGGTCCAGTACCTGACGTATCACCATAGTCTTTCCTAACACTGCCTCTAACAAAACTAGGCTGTCCCAAACCCCTGGGAATAGAATTGTTTACCTCCATACCAAGAAGGTTGGGAAGGCCCCAAAATCTGCCTGCGGTGTGTGCCCAGGCAGACTTCAAGGGGTTCAAGCTGCGTGGCCTAAAATTCTTATGAGATTGTCTAAAACAAAGAAGTATGTCAGCAGGGCTTATGGGGGCTCCATGTGTGCCAAGTGTGTCCACAACAGGATCAAGCACGCTTTCCTTACTGAAGAGCAGAAAATCAGGGTGAAAGTGTTGAAGGCACAAGCAGAGTCAGAAGGCTAAATAAAACATGAAGCTGTTGCAGTAATAAAAGATGGAAAGGCAAAAA
>NDGN011457919.1:0-10490 GCA_002564285.1 Tympanoctomys barrerae | reverse complement strand
ACATTAGGCTTATCAAAAAAAAAAAAAAAATTCTGTACTTGTCTCCAGTTTCTTTCCTTCTCAGACTACTTTTCCAGTGATCTCGTGTGACTAACTGGTTGCCCTAACAAATATATTCTTCTATTGTTTTCTTTACTTTCTTGAACATTAGTAATGTATATAAATATGTATGTATGCATATTTATATACTTAGTATTCTGTCTTATCACGTTTGTTTCAGTTTTTATTCCTCTTTTTACCTCCTTCAATACCTCAGATGTTATTGTATTAAAATACAATGACACACACATGGTAGAGGTCAACTCTGTATCTTCTTACTCAGGTACCAGTTCTAAGGTCTGTCTTTCCAACCCCTTATGTGTTAGAAATGGTAGATATAAAGGCAAGCAAGCCTCCACCTTTGCTTTCAAGAAGCTAAAGAGAAAGACAGGTGAACCAACTCTAATATCATGATGCTTACTTCAGATGGTTATTTTAGGATTCTTATATAAGAACACCTTCTGCATTACATAACATTAATACATTTGTAATTTGATTAAATTTTTAAAAAAAATTTTGGAAGAGTTTTTTTTTTATAGTTATCTCTGTCAGCATTGTGCTGTAAATTTATGCAACTATAGTGCTATCTGAATTCCACACTAGCCTTAACATATGTGTCTTCATTTCTCACAATTTCTTCACCTGTAAACATATAATCATTATTTATCACAGAATTTCTGTGAAGACTAGATAGTGATACAAAATTATAGTTAATATTTCTATTTGAATAAAATTCACATAAATATAAAATCATATTCAGGCATGAACTCATTTAATATTTAATGAACTGTTTTTGAAACGAAATGAAGTTTCCTATATTTTAACACTGTTGCATTCATAATTAATTTGCCAGAGTCTAGTTTAAATAGTTAAGAGAGAGTGCTTGGGACTGGGGAGATAGCTCAGCAGTCTAAGCACCTGCCTGGCAAGCACAAGGACCAGGATTCCATCCCAATATTGCATGCTGTGGTGGCCCTGCACCATGCCGCCCCCAAAACTGGAAGTGGTGGTACATACCTGTAATCCCACCTCTGTGAAAGCTTAGACTAAAGTATCTCTGTAAGTCTGAGCTATGTAGTGAGACCCTGAATCAAATGAGTTAAAAAAAGATTTAAAAAAATTTTTTGAAGAGTGTTTGTTTTTATAGTTATCTCTGTCAGAATGCTATTGGCTTCAAGAATGGAAAATTTTCTTCTACAGCCTAATGTAACCACAGTAATGTATTACCTTGTATAATAAAAGGTCCACAGATAGAATTTTTTTTTGAATTCTTTCAAAAAAAAAAAGTGAAAGAGAGGGCAAGTGGGGAGGAAAGGATAGAGGGCAGGGGGATGGAGGAGGCAGAGACAGAAAGATGGAGAAACAGAAAAATATGAATTAAAATGGACAAACCAAATATAGTATCTCCCTATTAGAATGTTTTTTGATGACTAAAAAGAACAATATCCTACTGATGTATGCCAAAATATGAATGAACTGTAAAAATATTGCATTGAGCTAAAGAAACAGGCACAAAATATTGCATATTATTTGATTGATTTATGACAAATGTCCTACATCAGCTAATTTGTTCTAATTTATTAGTAGCTGGTATTGAATTCTTGGGTTAGACAATAATACTTTATGAATTATGATTATGGTCATATAACTTTGTGAATATGGAATATGTTAAAACCATTGAACTGTATACTTCAATTGAGTAAAATCATTTTGTAAATTACAAGTCAATAAGTTTTTAGGGAAAGAGGAATAGGTTTTGAGTTTATAAACAACACAATCTCTTAAGCTATAATATTAATGGCACTTGGATGCTGTTTTTCTAGGTACATGGAACCACAGGAGAACCCTGGTGGATTTGGGTAGAAGATCCTACAAATGATCATATTTATCATTCAGAGTATTTTCTTGCTCTTAAAAAACAGGTAAAAAGTTATGTGTGGATATAGCCTCCTGATTTTGCTATCACAGGAAAAAATAAATATTTTCTGGTTTTTACTTTTTTTCTCTGATCATAGTAGTATTAAAATTCGCTTATTAGATGTTAAGTTTCTGTTTGGTTTTAAAGGCACACAGTGATTACATGTTATAATACTGATAATGCAATATAATCATAGATTAAGAAATTCAGTTGTAATCTTTGTATGGATTAAAGCATGGCTTCCCAAGGTGTGGAATTTGTAGAATAGGTAAGATAAATATTATATGCACACAGTACTACACTGTTGAATCATATAAAAAGACCATTCCTCTTAAATTCTCTAAATCATGAGAGAATGATTTGGGGTTTTTGCTATTTCTTTAATTGAGGCTTCATTTGTGTTTTGTTTGTTTCTCATAGAGCAAAAAAAGCTTTAGGCTAAAAGTCTTGGTGGGCAGCAATAAAATGTTATAGCAATATTTTATTTTCATTGCATTTATCTTTAGAATAAGTGTTTATACCTACTATTTGTGATATTGCTCTTAAAGTACTGATGGAACTTAAAGAAGAATACTGAGTAGCAATTATGGTAACTGCAATTGTAAAAACTGTGAAGTAATTAAATGAATGACTTTTAGGAAATTCTGTTAATGAGTCAAACTGATATCTTGTTAATACATGATAATGTACTCATGTAAACCAGATTAAGTATAAATTTTACCTTCACAGTTGTTGAAGATATCCTCCGAGGGAAACCACTTTTAAGTTTCTGGAGTATCTTGTATACTCGGTATCTCGTATACTAAGAAATGCAAGATACTTTATTTTTATTTTTGATGTATCTTGTACAGATACTATTGTCAGTAAAATACTAAAATGTTTATAATATCAGAATAACTATATTTATTTAAGATTTTGTTTCACATTAGGTCATAAACAAAGAAGCCCAACTACTAGTGTTTACAATCCCTATCTTTGAGCCGCTGCCCTCCCAATACTACATCCGAGCAGTGTCTGATAGATGGTTAGGAGCTGAGGCTGTGTGTATTATCAACTTTCAACATCTGATTCTACCGGAGAGACATCCTCCCCATACAGGTAACATATTAATGCTAATTTGAGTCATTGGCTCAGCAGAGTTGTGATTTTAATTAATGTTCAAAAGTATCTATCCTGGGCTGGGGAAATAGCTCAGTAGAATAAGCACTTGCCTGGCAAGCAGAGGGTCCTGAGTTCAATCCCCAGTACCACACACACAAAAAAAGTACCCTATAAAATTGTTTCATGCCAAATCAAAATCTAACTGGTTTTAAAATATAGCTTGAAAACAGACTTTTCAAAGTCAAATATGTACAGTTTGTTCAACTTCATTGTGGACCTTAATTTTTATTGAGTTTTAAGTATAGCCTTAGGCCAGTTATAATAATTTTAATCAGAATGAGACTTATCTTTATTATTGTATTTTATCTTTTTTATACGTAATCATTATTTCTCTACATTGCCTTCCTCTTAATGTCGCTGTTTTTGTGCTTTCTAAGTTAACTGTTTGTGATAGCCTCTTTCTTTGAGTTTCTTATAGCTTATTCTACATTATGGGAAAAAGTCAAATTTTCTTTTCTGTATAATTCTTCCAGTATACATTTAGAGTCCCTTATCTAAAATGGCTAAAACTCTTAGAATTTCAGCTTCAGATTTTATAATATTTATGTATACATGCAACATGAGATATCTTGAAGATAGGACCCAAGTCCAAACACAAAATTTATTTACATTTATGTATATCTTACGCACCTAACCAAACAGTTCTATGCAATATTTTTAGTGTGCCTTTTTGTTGACAATGTCACATTGATCAGGTGTACAGTTTTCTCTTTGTAGGTTCATGTTGCACTGAAAAATTTGATTTTGGATTTTAGAATTAGAGATACACAGTCTATATGTTAAATAAACCTGTTAATGATTGGATTTTATATTTCCCATTTATTTATATTTTATATTTAAAAATACTAATACCAAGAAGTATATTGTAGCACTCGAATGAATTGTATATTCTTGAGTTACTGTGTATTGCCAGTAATATATAACTTTCATAGTCATTCTGTTCTTCTGATCTTAAACAGGCACATTGCAGTGACAGGTAAATAGTTTTCATCTACAGCCTGATCTTGCCAGTCTCATCAGTATTTTTCATTGTTAAAACTTGCACAATTTTGGAGAGATAGCTTGACGGCCTAAGCAATCTGCCTGTCAAGTGCAAGAACCTGGGTTCAATTCTAGGCACGTAATGCCGTGCTGGTCTCTTAACTAAGGGTGTGCCGTGCCAGCCACCGAAACCAGGCATGGTGGCACATACCTGTAATCCCAGAACTGGGGAAGCCGAGACAGGAGAATCACTACAGGGTCTGAGTTGCCTAGCAAGACACTGTACCTAATTAATTAATTAATTAAAAAATTTTAAACTTATAAAAGTTTCGTTTCATTTCTCAATATGAATGAGTGCCCTTCTGTTTTGATTTATTAAAAAAGCAAAATTTCCGGAATAAGTCTTTGTTAAAGTCAAATTTTATTTTCTATATACACAATTCTCCCAAAGATACACCTTCTTTTTTTGGTTTTTGTTTTTTTCCCCTGTATTTAGGACAGAACCTACAGGGTCTCACTATGTAAATCGGACTCAAAGTGATTTTCCTGTTTTCATCCTCCCAAGTTCTGGGATTATAGGACTGTGCTACCATGCCCAGTCTCTAAAGAATATTTATTTCATATAATTGGAGAGTATTCCCCCCTAACTTACAAAGACATGTTCTTTTTTTTTTAACTTTTTTTTTTTTTTTTTTAGTAAGGGTCTACAGGGTCTCGCTATATAGATCAAGCTCATAGTGATCCACCTGTGTTCAGCCTCCCAAACACTGGGATTAGGCACACACCGCCATGCCCAGTCTCAGTCGCCCTCTCAGCGCACCCTGGGAGCAGGGTTGGTGTGGCACTCCAGGGATCGAACCCAGCTGCTGCACTCTGCTTAAGCAGGCACTTTAGACCGTTGAGCTATTTTGCTGGCCCAACACTTTATGACTCTGCAGGATAAAAACTGTTAAGTCTGACTACTTTAAATAAGCACAGTAGGGCTTGATGTGCTTTTAATGTTTGCCATTTCCATCAAGTTTGTTTTACCATAAGGAGAGGTTCTTTACACCAAACTTAAATTCCTCCTTAACATGTTGACAGAACAAAGTGATAAGGATTACCAACATAGAAAGATAAGGAGATTGTTAGTACCTACTGATCTGCTCCTTGAAGATCCTCCTGATCTTCTTTCATCAAATATACTTACCTGTGATTTCTAGAATCTTGTAATAAACACACATATTTGATGTTTTCATTTAAAACATGCTTCCAACATAACTTACTAGGCTTCTTTATACTTGTTTTTACATACATGTTCATTTAACCATTTCAGTATTAATAAAGCACAAATCATTTTAATCGCAAAATTACCTGATTTCTGATTGTTATATTTTATTTTATTTTATTTTTGTATTTTAGGAAAGGGTCTACAGGGTGTTCAGGGTCTCACTACTATATCGGACTTATAGTGATCGGCCCATTTATAGCCTCCTAAGTGCTGGGAGTACAGGTGCGCACCAGCATGCCCACTCTCAATTGCTGTCTCAGTGTGCCTCGGGGGTGGGCAAGCAAGGCAGGCCCGGGGATCAAACCCCTGGCCCCTGACCCTGCTTCCAGGTGCTTTAATATGCTGAGCTGTTTGGCTGGCTCTCTGATTAAATCTTAAAAAGCAATGGATAGTCCCATGATATCTCACTTGGTGGTAGAATCTTTTACTGAAATAAAACATGTTAATTTTAATTTTTATAACTGTGTAATTGATAGTGTACAATATTTAACGTATTAGACTCATTGAAACTATACCTGTGTTTTGATTAACATTACAACTCCTAAGTTGCAGTACATCCCCACTATTGGTTTCTAGAGCCGCAGGAGATGTAAACAGTTGTAATCTGACATCCTAAGCATTCAGTTAGCTACGAGCTACCCCTGTAGTAAAGTGGAGCAGTGGGGAAGGACGATTTTTAAAATTAGCTTTTTTACTTTTTTCCAATACTGGGGGATGAGCCCAGGGCCTTCATACTGAGCTACTTTTTATTTTGTTTTGTTTAGTTTTTTAAGACAAGATCTTGCAAAACTGAGTTGCTCAGACACAAGAGAACTCAAAATAAGGTACCTCCTGCTCCAGCCTTTCAGGATATTGGGATTACAGGCATGCTGTATCACACACAACTGCTTTTTTACTTTGAAGTACATTTTTAGAAGTTCACCTACTTTGCATCAAGAAACCATAATGAGGGTTCACTGTCTGCTTCCTGATACTAATTTTTTTCTTACTTCATACTATATGCAATAATGTTGAGAGTAAAGCTATTCTGTGATTTTTTTTTAACTGACAGCTTTCTAGATTATGGGGGAGCACAAGGTCTATCAGGTATTCAAGGCTACAAATCTAAAACTATCTCTCTAAATCATTTTAACTTTCTATTTCTTTAAGCTTCCAGTCTACAAAGTAAGAGACAATGAAATCTATTATTTTCATAGTTTTCTTCAGGCAGTTGTTTACTGCATCATGCTGTGCTTTAATACCTCCACCCAGGTTTCCTTCGGGAATAAGCCTAAATTCATTTCCATTTCCAATGGCTGAAGCAGCAGCTCCCCAAGTTACTCAGGCTTGGTCAGTGTCTAACAAATCTAAAAAAATGTAATAACAATTCCAGTC
This sequence comes from Tympanoctomys barrerae, assembly GCA_002564285.1. Taxonomy (NCBI): domain Eukaryota; kingdom Metazoa; phylum Chordata; class Mammalia; order Rodentia; family Octodontidae; genus Tympanoctomys; species Tympanoctomys barrerae. The sequence goes on along the minus strand of NDGN011457919.1, from coordinate 3,747 downwards.
CTGGTGTTTTCAAATTGTTTTCAGGATTTTATAGATTAGAATAAATTTAATTTAGTTCCATATCATGTATAATTCTATATATTTGTTATTCAAGTTACATTCTTGACTGAAGGAGAAAGATTTAGTTGGTTTATAGAGAACTCTTCAGAAGAGTTTTCAGTATGTTAATATGATAAATATGATGGGAGAATGAAGATATATCACTTGTATATGGGAACTTATATTTAATTTTTTTCCTTCTGAAGAATTAAGAATTGTTATAAATACAGTATTTAGTATTGTGCACTTTTTTCAGTTATTGTATCAGCAGTGCCATTTGAATCTTTTCAGAGTTACTGGATCTTCAGCCTTTACCCATCACAGCTTTGGGATGTAAAGCATATGAAGCCCTGTATAACTTCAGCCACTTTAACCCTGTGCAGACACAGATTTTTCATACACTATATCATACAGACTGCAATGTCCTGCTTGGAGCACCCACTGGGTCAGGAAAGACTGTTGCAGCTGAATTAGCCATTTTCAGAGTCTTCAACAAGTATCCTGATTCAAAGGTTTGTTGAAAGAATTATATACTTATATCCACCTAGAAAAAGTAGTTCATGATCTCTAAACTAACCACTTACAAGTGCACTGGCAGAATGCAGTGAGTAGATCTGTTAAGTACTCTGAATGTTCCAGAAGGCCAATCACATTAGAATAATTGCTACAAGAAAATGTACATCAAACTTTGGAGTCCTTTAGTTGAATTTCTAATATATACAGTGGTGTTCACATGTCCTTTTCTATTATAACATATCTACAACTCCTAGATAATTTCTGAATTAACTTATAGCCATTTTATAAGATGCATAATAATTCATAATCAAATTGTGTGGATATGAAGGAAATGCTAATACTTTAAAATACATAGTTAGATTATATATAGGAAATATAGGAGTAGGTTTTATTCTATATTATCCTAGAAGCCTGTTATATTAACAGTAAATGACATTGCAAGCCAAGTAATTAGTAATTTTAAGCCCTCTTACATTAAAATATTAATATTTTGATAATGCTTTCTTTTTAATAAAAATTGTTTGAAGTTTATAGTGTGCTATTTTAATAAATGTGTATTATGAAATAACTAGTCTGTATAGCTGCAGTCAATGCAGTTAACAAATCCCTCTCTTCAGATGGTTTCTTTTTGGTGATAAGAGCACTTAATATTTATTCTTTTAGTGAATCAAATATGTAAATAGTAATTTTAACTGTAATCACTTCTTGTATGTTAGGTCACTAGAACTTGTTTATTCCATATAAAAGAAACATTGCACCCTTGCAGTATCTCCTCATCCTCCACTCTGTCCCCCCCCATAGCCATTACTCTCATTATTCCATAAATCTGACATGTTTTTCTTTCTGTGTCTGTTTATTTCACTTAGCAAAATGTGTGCTATTGGCAGGATTTTTTTTTTGTATAACAGAAGTGTGTGTGTGTGTGTGTGTGTGTGTCCATATTAATAGATTTGAAGTGACCTCCGTGTGATTTTGATTTGCATTTCTTTGATGATTGGTGACGTTGAGTACCTTTTCATATCTTTTGGCCACTTGCCATTTTGGAATGAAGTCTGTTCATATGCTTTATCCTTTTTTAAATTGAATTATTTGAATTTTTTACTATGGGATGGTATGAGTTCTTCATGTTTTGGATACTCATCCCTTATCAGACATAATTTACAAGTATTTCTCCTATTACACAGGTCATCTTTTCAATCTGTTGATAATTTCCTTTGATGTCTAGATGATTTTTGGTTTGGTATATTCCTCCTTTATTTTTGCTTTTGTTCTCTATTTGAATGGTGTCATTTCCAAAAAATTATTGCCAAGATCAATGTCAAGGAATTTTTCTCCCAATATTTTCTTGTAGTAGTTTCATATCTTACATGGAAGTCTTCAGTCTGTTTCAAGTTACTTTACATAGTCTGTGAAGCAGGTTAAGTTTCATTCTATTTTGTGTGCAAATTGTTTTCTTTTTTTATTATTTCTTTTTTTATTTTTTGGCAGAACCAGGGATTGAACTCAGGCCCTTGTGCTTGCCAGGAAAACGCTTATTCTACTGAGCCATCTCCCTGGCCCCAAATTAAGTTTTCTTAGTCCGATTTATTCAAGAATATTTCTAAATGGGGTTGTTTATTAAATGTAATAGTTTATTATCATTTTAAAATTATCCTTTCTTCATTGTGCATTGTTGGCATCCTTGTAACAGATTCAACCATATATATGTAATTTGATTTCTCGACTCTGCTATATTCTGTTCCATTATCTTATGTCTCTCTATATGCCAGTGCTTTACAGTTTTGACCATTACAGCTTTCTAATATAATTTGAAATAGAAAAGGTAATGCCCCTTTGTGCTATCTAAAGATTGCTTTATCTTGTCAGGATCTTTGTAGCTCTATGTGAATTTCACAAGTTTTTCTATGTGTACAAAGATTCCATTATCATTTGATAGAGAGTACATGAATCTATAGATTGTTCTGGATAGTGTGAGCATTTCAACAAACCTTTCAGTTCATTCGCATGTCATAGCTGATTGGTTATATCTACTTCTGTGTCTTTCATCAGTGTTGTGCATTTTTTAATATGTAGATTTCAAGTCCTTAATTTATTTTTAATTATTCGTTTCTTGCTATTATGAATGTGACTCCTCTGTTGGCTATTTTTTTTTCAGGTACTCTGTTGTTAGTCTATAGAAATGGTACATATTTTTGAATGTTGGTTTTATAACATGAACTTTTATTATTTGCTTATTCTAATGAATTGTTTGAATAACTTGCAGATTATATTTAGGGATTTTTGCCTTTTCAATTTTATGAATACTTTAAAACTAACATTTTAGACATGTTACAGTTGAAATTATATGCTGTTTTGTCTTTGTTTATGATTTCACACATTTACTTTTTCATTGATTTCCATTTAGTGGTATTTTTTTCTTAACATTGTTTTGCTAGTTTTAAATCTATTATGTGATTACTGTTCAATAAAAATATCTGCAAATGCAATGGAAGAACTCTGTTCTACTTTGATGCATTTTATAAAGCAGCATCTTTCTCAATAACATTTGTAAGTGTTTGTCCTATTTTGACAGATACTATGTTTACTTGTATGTGATGCTGTTGTCACTGTTGTCTTAGGCTTTTTATCCACCCCCTTTTTTTAGGCAGTATATATTGCACCTTTAAAAGCCTTAGTACGTGAAAGAATGGATGATTGGAAAGTTAGAATTGAAGAAAGACTTGGTAAAAGGTAAGTTTCTACCATTATTCAAAAAGGATATGCTGTGACTAAAAGAACCAACCAATAAAAAGTTACATAGAAGTGTTGAATGTATTTTCATTGATTTTTAGAATCTTTTATTGAAAAACTATTACAAGTATTAAATATTATTGATATAACCACTGTGTTAAGGTTAAAAATAAATTTTCTTTACACAATTAATCCTTTTATTTTGCAAGATAACTTATTCATAATAGTATCATTGTAAAAGTAATAGTATCATTATATCTGTATTTTATTTCATATTAGAGTAAATTTCAGAACCATTTAAAGGCCAATTTACATATAAATTATTTATTAGAAAATAAAAGCTTTTTGGATTCCCAGAATCAAAAAGGAAAGAAGGAAAGAGAGAGAAAAAGAAAGAAGTAGGGCTGGGGAGATAGCTCAGTAGAATAAGCGCTTGCCTGGCAAGTGCAGGGTCCTGAGTTC
>NDGN011457914.1:0-10213 GCA_002564285.1 Tympanoctomys barrerae | reverse complement strand
CTATGCCCGGACTCTGTAGCAGGCTTAGCCTGCCCTGGGCACGGGGCTTGTGGGGCATGTGGCTCTGGGGATTGAACCACGGTCCCTGTGCTTGCCTAAGCTTGCCTAAGCAGGTGCTTTAGGCCACTGAGCTATCTCACCAGCCCCAGCATTACTGAATTTAAAATCAATGTTGGAGAACTTGCTGTTTCTTGGTCTCTTACACCATAGGAGAACAGGCAAATAGGCAGCCATCAGCAAGCTAAGAAGAGAGGCATCCTCAGAACCGGACTGTGTTTATTGCTAGACCTCAGACTTCCAGCCCCCAGAACTAGGAAAAATACAGTTCTGTGTGTGCTTCCCAGCACATGGCATTTTTAAGGCACCCTAAGACACTAGCAAAAAATGTAAAATAATAGACTGGTAAAGGTTAAAAGGAGAAAAGTAGCCTGGGGCTGTGGTGAGTCTGTCCTGATGAGCTCCAGGCCTGGCACTGCCCTGTGAGAGTTTGTGGAGCAGGTGCTCAGCACGGTGCCCAGCCAAACCCTCTCTCCTTGGAGAAAATCCCTGCCAGTGCCACAGAAGTGATTATGGAGCAGGACTGTGGAACTGAGCCGGGGACATGGAGCAGGCAAGACAGGAAAAGAAGGTCCCTCCCCTCTGGGGGATTGGGAGCCTGAAGGACAGGCAGGAGGTGGGTGACAACTGTTCTCCTGCCACCTGCCCGCATCCTGTGATTTAATATAGTTCAAACATTTCTCCACCCGAGCGGTGGCCGGGGATCCAACCGCATGAAATTGGATGGATAAAAGCTGGAGCAGAGGGCACGGAGACCTTGACTCCCTGCATTTTGCCACCCGCTCTCCCAGAGACAAGCTGGCACGTTAAGCCGCTGAAGTCAATCACGAAATGGATCGGGGCTGCGGGTAAAAAAAGAGACTGAGAATCCCACAAAATTGCTTCTTTGCTGAGAGTCACATGGGTCTGCTGCCGCCTCTTGCGAGGAAGGAACATCAGGGTCTTTGTGCAGCTGTGTGGAGGCCTAGCTGCTGCTGCTGCTGAAGTCTGATGGTCCCAAGCCCCTGTGCTGAGCATCTACTATGAGTAAAATGAGGATAGGCTCAGGGCATGCTACAGTGAATGAAACAGGAAAGCCTGGGCCCCAGGCACAATCCGCTAAAGATTCTAATACAGGCTGAGCATTCCTCATCTAAAAACCCAAAATGCTCCAAAATCCAAAATTTTTGGAGCACCAATCTATGCCACGGGTAGAAAATCCCACCCCTGACCTCACCTGACAGGTCACAGATGAAATGTAGGCACACTAAACATAAGGTACACAGTTACTGTCAGGCTGCGTGTAGAAAGTGTACATGAAACAGAAATAAATTCTGTGTTTGGACTCCAGGCCACTCTCCAAGATTCCTCCTCATGCATATTCAAATATTCCCAAATCACCATCGGTCCCCAGCACCTCAGAGAAGGGCTCCTTCCCCACACACCTAAGACTCCTTGCCACTCGCTGGATTGGCCTCCAGGAGCGGAGGTGAGAAGACAAGGAAATCTGAGCTGGACCTTCGCGATGATAGAGGAACAGGACTGCTAGCCAGGCTCTGAGGAGAAAGGAGAGCCACAGAGTGGGCAGGCAAGAGACTAGGGAAGAGGGTGGAGAAGAGGGGCGGGTCTCTCAGAGGCAGAGGATTGAGCCCTCCAGGTAGGCGTGGGTTTGCGTCTGACATTTCTACTAGCTCATCAGTTTCGTAGACCTCTTGTTCAGCATTACTATTTTTTAACTCTTCAGGGTCTAAATTTTTCCAGTTCCGGTTTCAGCCCCCGATACCATTCACTTCCCATGGGCTGGGTCTGCGGGGGACTGGTGCTGACAGCTGGACTGAGTGGGGTCCACTGGGCTGGGTGTGGGAAAGTGGCTGAGGATGTCACTGTCTGGATACTTGGGGGTCACCCTGTCTCTGTGGTCCTCAGTGCCTTTATGTAAAGTGGAGAAGAGACACACTGCGAGGGTTTGAATGTGTCCCCCAGAGCTCGTGAGTTGGACATTGGAGGCAGGGTTCCAGGAGCGGTGTGTGGATCGCTGGCACAGCGCCCATACATAGATGAATACCATGTAAGAGCGGGTTGGTTACAGGTTACAGAAGGACTTGGCCCGGCCCCCCTTGCGCACTAAGGCTTAGGCTTTCCCCTCCCTGCCTCTCCCCTGGAGGGACACACCGCCAGGGCCTCGGCCACACACTGACCCTTTGCTCTTAGACTTCCTGGCCTACGGAAGTGCATGAGACACTTCTCTGTTCCTCGTGAATTTCCCAGTCTGGTATATTCTGATATAGCAGCACAAAGTGTAGCCCCACGCGAAGGTATGAGGGCTGATGAGGCGTTGTGGGAGGCAGCCCAGAGCCACGTCCCCTGTCCCAGGAGTCGCTCAGAAAATGGGAGCCTTTCTGTGCCTGCAGCAACCCCTGCGAAGACCAATCAACCCAGAGGACCATTTGAAATCTTTTTAGGAAGACAATACAAAATCAATCCAAACTGGTATAACAAAACAGAGGAGTGTGGGCTAGAGGAACTGAAAAGCCTCTGAGGAGCTCCAGTGCCTTGTGTGGCTTGACCGAGGGTCCCTGTGACCTCCTGGGGCCTGGTTCCCCTCACCTCTATCTTTTTCTCTCTCCATGTGTCACCTGCCTTCCCTGAGCAGGCCTCTCCCTTGGCCAGGCTCTCTGCAAATGAGGACCAGATGGCTCCAGCAGTGAAGTCTCCCTCCCACCCAGCTCAGGATTCATTCAGCTGGATCCATCCCTGGGAACCAGTCGCCGTGGCCCTAGTAAATAAGATGTTGTTGTTGGCTTGAGCCCAGGTGGCCCCACACAGACCTTGAAGACTGAGTCTGGAGGTGGGGACTAATCCCATGGACACAGGGAGCTTCTGTGCAAAGAAGGGAGTGGAAGCTGATGTACCCTACAGCTCCAGGACCAATCGCATGGGCAACAAGAACCCAATGGTCCCAGGACCCCTCAGCTCTAGGTCAGAGCCCCAGGTCACCCGCCCTTCATTGACACCTGAGCCGGTCCCTCCCTATTACCTGGCTCTGGCTTTGTCCCTCCCAGAGCCTCTGCTGGTCCCGAGGCCCCACCTGCCCTGCAGCCCTTCCCTATCCCCCATCCCAGGGTGCAATGTCTCTTTCACCAGCTCATGGGCTGTGTGGTCCCCATGTCACAGATTAGGAAACAGGGCCCAGGAAGCGGGACTGAGGCCAGATCTTTTGAGAATGCAGTGGCTGGCTCTGATTCAGCACCTCTGGCTGTGTAGAGCTTGGCCAGGAATGGCCTGCAGGTGGACCAAGCTGGCAGGCAAAGCGGGACTAGGAAACTTCCCTGGGGCTGATGGAACCAGGCAGATGATCCAGTAGAAGCCAGGCAGGGAAAGAAAGAATCCCAAATAATTACAAGCAATGGGCAGGATTGGAGGTCCCTAAGCCAAGCATCTGAGACCTTTGTCCACCTGGTCAAGCCTCGTTCTGGATCCACATAAATCCTGAGCTATGGCCAGGTTTTTAATTCTCTGCCTCTACTATTTAGAAAATATTGCTCCTTTGGTTCTTCTCAAGATGGCCTTCGGTATTTCATTTATTTGGAAAACTCCTATTCATTCATCAAAACTCAAATTAAATACTTCCTTCTGCCTGTTTCCAATTCTTACAGGCTAAATCATCTTTTCTTCTCCACTGGCTCTGACTTCTGGAACCAAAAGGTAATATTTTTATTATGTTACAGCCAGATTTAAACATCAGGCAGCCAGCACATTTGCAGATGAGAGCTTGAACCACTAATGTCTCCGAGGCAAGGTTACTCCTGTCACTGGGAGCAGCTGAGCTTGCACCCCAATGTTGCTGTCACTGCAAGTGCATGTCTCCATGAGACATGGTACCCCAAAGAGTAATCTGAGCACCCCAAATCTTCCCGTTAGCCTCACTGTCCATAAGGCCAAGGACCTAGGAAATGAGGTGAGCCCATGAGCCAGCAAGTGACCTCCTTCAGCTGGGCAGGACCCTCTGAGAGGGCAGAGTCTGGGCAGCATGAGGACCCAGCCCCTTGGCACAGCCATGCACTGTCCCACTGGGCACAACTGGCAGGGTAGCCAGGAGCCACACTGAGCAGTTTTCTGGGAGCAAATGTGACAGCAGAGGGGACAGAGCAGCCCCCACCCCTGGCCATGTCTTTCACTGGCTTAGATTTGGAGCGACACTGGACACCAGTGCCCCTTACTCTAGCAAGAGGAAGGGCAAAGGTCCCGAGTTCCCTGGAGAACAGGAGACTCAGAACTGCTGAGGTCCAAGCTCGTCTGCCGCCTGCTTGCATTGCCATCCCCCGACCAGCAAGACGCAGGGACACTCAGAAGCCATGTCGACCCTCCTGGGATGGCTCTGACCCTGACTCCCTCACACCTGTCCCCGTCAGGCTACTTCACATAAAGTCAGGCATTCTTCCAGGCCAAGTTCCAGACAGCTCCTCACACTTGGGGGCCCCCATTCCATCCCCAGCACTGTGGCCATCAGAGCCTGTGCCCAGCACACCCGCAGTAGAGGCCAGGTCTGCCTGCCAGCCCCCCTCTGCCTGTCCAGATCTGTACCCAGGACACGGAGAGCTTGGCAGCACATTTTATTTTCTTTGAGCAAATCAACTTTCCACCGCAGCTGAGCAGCATGAGATTTCAGTGTGTCCAGACATCAGAGGCCGAGAAAACTAATATCTGATTCTGCAGGTTTCGTTGGTCTCCCCCACGGTCACCAGCTGTCCCTTCCTGGGATCCCCTGAGGCTTGGCTCTGTGTGTTCTCAAAACCTTGTGCCTCTGACCCCAGTGCAGATAGACACAGCAGATTTCTGGCGCATCTTGTCTTTCCTCTGCGTCTCCTACAGGCTCTTCCTTTCCCTCCCTCCCTTCCCCAGTCCTCCCCCTCAGAAGGGCCAGCTCTGAATGCATCTCTCCCTGTAATGGTCACCTGAGGCTCAAACAGAATGGCTTCCAAAGCAGAAACAAGGGCTCTGGTGGTGGAAGCCAGTGTCCTCCTCTCCGGAAAGCAGGAACCAGTCCAGACTGTGGGTTTCTTCTTGAGCATGAGGGATACTGGGAAATAGCTCATTATTAGCGAACACCCTAGCAGGCGAAGCATTTCCTGCCTCTTTCTTCCTCCTTGCAGGTTCCAGCTAGGTCTTTGCTGTCTGCCAGCATGACTGCCCAGCATCTGAATGGCCAACACACACCTCCGTGGCCCGCTGGCAAGCACACTGGCCCTGTGGCCCAGCAGTCCAGGCCTGGGCCCTCCAGTTCTTTTACAATGGCTGCCTTTGGCACTCCCTCTTGGGTTCAGTTTCCTCCTCTCTCAGGTCCCCCACCTGGGGACAGAAGAAGCAGCTAGACGTGGCCTGCACTGAGCCCCTGAGGTTTGGCATCTGGATGGACTAGTGCTACAGGTCCCTTCCATGCCCAGAGCTGACAAGGGCTTCTACTAACTGGGTGAGTTCCCTAGTTTGCTGGAGAGTAGGACAGCACCTGATCCACTAGAAAGGAAGACTCACTGTGTGACATACATGCAAAGTGTTTAACGAGTCTGAAGTCCAGCTCTGGTATTTGCAGACCATATGGCTTGGGTGTGGGAGGTAGGGGGCTTCCTCCCTCTGAATCTCCAAGGCATCAAACCACTTGCTCCCTGGATTCATTCCGTGGAAAGCCTGTAGCTCAACACACCTGGATGTCAGGAGAAGGGAGTCTGGAGATGTGGACAGGATTGTGGGCAGTGGCTCTCTTGGCTGGCAGGAAATGCTCCCTGACACGGAGCTTCCATTCTGGAGGGAGTTCCAGGCCAAGTGTCTCCTAAGGCCAGGAGGAGGCAGGCCCTGCGGAGCTCTGTGCAGACAGCGGGCGGGTGGCCCAGAGAAGTCGCATGCAGGGACGTCCCACCAGCAGGATATACAGCCTGCTCTCAGGCTGGTTTTACTTGGAGAGTGATGTTCTCTTGTCACGCTCTTGAAATGCATTATGGCTTCGCACAAGGGGCTCCATATTTGGACAGAAGAACATGGGCTCCATGAGTCTTGCTGTGTGCTGGTCCCTCACCTGCCCCACCGCCCTGCAGGCTGGGAGTGCAGACTCTGGCCCACAGAAGCCAGAAGCCGCCTTCCCTTCCCAGCTCCTCCCTTTCCCCTGGGGCATCCAGGTCACCAGGCAGAACAGCAAGGGTCCTCCTCAGCAAGTGTGTCAACAGCTCAAGCCCCTGCGGAGGCACATGCCATCAGCTGCTTAAGGTGTCCTGGCCCCTACTCAACAGCTCTCCCCTTCCTCCCCCCACCGAAGAATCCAGACAAAATGTGTCCTTACTGTGCTCCCAACTCCCTAACCCACCCTTACCTTGCCCTCTCTGCTGTCCCCTCCCCATGCTGAGATGCTCCCACGCAACCTTCAAAACCCAGACTTGCTCTTTGGAGGAAATCTTTTCAAGGCAGAACTAATGGCTCCCTCAACTCTGCGCTGGAGCACAGAAGAGTTTTTTTTTTTTAAATACATGTTCTGAACACATGTGATCCCATGCTGTGTTTTCATGTTATATGTGTCATCACACCCCTGGGAACTCCATGTAGCTGTTGGCTACTCTTTGGGTAAGGAGGCAGAGGCTGAGAGGGGATGGGACTTCCTGAGGTCTCAGGCAGAGCAGGGAGGATACCTAGCTCCCCCATGTGCTGAGATTATTTATATTCTGGGCAGCTGCAGATGTGGCTCCCCAGCCACCTACACTCATGCCTGTGTGTGATCCCCTCCCCTTGAGTGTGACCTGGATTCGGTGATTGGCTTTTAGTGAACAACATGGCAAACGCGGTGGGGTATCACTTCTGAAATTAAGTGACAAAAACCTGTGACATCGGTCTTGCTGACATTGCCTCTGCACCACCTTCCTGGCTCTGCTGTATTCACGAGGCAGACTGTCGTGTTGGAGAGACTCACAGGATGGAGAATTAGGGCAAGCTCCTGCCAGCAGCCTGCAGGGAATGAGCACAGAAGCCTTCAGTCCCACTAGCCGGGAGAAACGGTCCTGCCAACACCCACAACGGTCCAGAAAAATATCCTTCCACACGGAGCCCTCCTGTGAGACCACAGGCCCGGCTGACCCTGACTGTAGCCTGTGTGAGACCCGGAGCCAGGGCTGGATTCTCCACTCACAGCGCTTAATAGTTTTAAGCGGCTAAGTTTTGTTGCAAAGGGAGAGATGACACATAGAGTGTTCCCGGGCATGGTGTCCTAACTAGACCTTCAGCACCTGCAGACAGGCATAACTTCCAAGTCATCTCTGTGGCATGGATCTCAGCTTCTGCAAACCCAAAGGCACATATGTGGTTAAAGAAATGCCGCCGTCAATCCATGCCCACCTCTGTGCCTTGACTCATGCCAGTCCCCAGCCTGGCACACCTTTCCTGCTCCTTCCTGCCCAGAGCCCTCTGCATCCACAGCCTGCCTCTGCCAGGAAGCTATGCCGCCAAGTACACCCTGCCCTGGAATATCTGCGTGCACCTCTGTTTACCTCCTCCAACTCCTCACAGCTCCCTGCACCAGACGCTCCTTCCTGAGGGCTGGGCCTGCCTCCCTCCTCCAGGATAGCTGGCCCTGAGCTCAGAGAGAAAAACCCCAAGACTCAAATTGAAACTTGTTCTCTCCAACGCACTCCACCTGGGTCCATGCGCCCCTCAACCGGCCTCCATGCTCAGCCCCCGGGGATGCACGAAACCCCTGGGCCCTCCTGCTTGAGGCCAGGAAAGACCAGAAACTCTGCCAGCAGCCAGGCCTGGGGCAAATCCCCATCCCTCCACTTCATGAGCTAAATGGACTGGGACAAGCTAGACTCTCTCTCAGGTCTCAGGCTCCCGTTTAGAAAGGAGAAAGGGCAGTGTCGTTGTGGGGACAGTGCCAGGGCTGACAGGTGCAGCAGGGTACAATCCTGGGGCCCAGGGAGGTGCTCAGTGGAGCCCAGCCTGCATCTCCCCGACCATGCTGAGCAAACTCCACAAGCTGAGCTCCCAGAGGCAGCCACTCCAAGATGGGTGTGACCAAATGCTGTGCCCGAACCACCTCCCCTCTGCAGCCCCAGCACGCGCCCCTCAGAGGCCCAGCCAGGCCCCAGCCCACCTCAGCCTCCTCCCACATAATCTGTGTAGGTTTTGCACAGCCACGCTTTACATCTGTTCTATAGACTGAAACTTCCAGGCTGTTCAAATTTCAAATAATAAGCTCTCCCAGAGGAGCGGCCGCAGCCAGCAAAGGTCACACGTGAAACACACAGCGCTGGACAGACAAAGAGGCCAGGGCTCAGCTGAAGAACAGTCGCCGCTCACCACGGGACTGGAGCTCAGAGCAGGCATGCAGTGGTACTCGCTGCTCACTGACCTCCCTGGGCCCAGGCAGCCCGGAGCAGTGGAAAGCTTCATGGGTCACTGTCGCAGGAACAGGGATAGGGACACCCCGGCACTGAGAATTACAACAGGGAAGCTGAGCTGAGAAACCAGCCCCATTCGGGGGATGCTTCCCCACTTAGGGTTCAGCCCACCCCTCTGCTCACTGGTACACATTTGCCTGTGGTGGTTCTAGAAGCCAAAATCAAAATTGAAAAGGAAAAATGCAGCCACTCATCAGTACAACTCATGGCGTGTCCCGTGGGAGCCTCGATCCAGATTCAGGAGCCCAGATCCAGACCCAGCCCATCTCAGAACCTGCTGGGGTGACAGAGCCCACCAGAGGAGGAGCCTGCATCCCCAACCACCCCACCCCACCCCAACTACCCCACCTACCTCTCACTTGGTCTGCAGCAGGAACTCGAGGGTCTGAGGCCCTGTTTATCTTTACTTGGCCGCATCACCATTCTCCATTGCTATAACAAAACATCGGGGCTGGGTAATTTGTAAAGAACAGAAGTTTAACTTGCAGTTTAGTTTTGGAAGCTGAATAACCAAGACCAGGCAGCTACATGTGCTGGACCTCTGGTGAGGAGACAGACCAGGAGGCATCATGGTAGGAGGCTGTGTGGAGAGGAGAGATCATATGGCTGGCTAGGAACTCGGAGGGCAGAGGGCCAGCCTTGAGGTTTTGTGCCAGTCCACTTGAGAGAAGATCAATGCATCCCCAGTGAGCCACCTTCATCTCTTCCACGGCAGTGTCCCCAGCAGTCTTGGCACCTCCCATCATAATCCGCCTCCAAAGCTCCCAGCTCTGGCATGCCAGGAACTTTTGGGGGACACTCACACGTAAGCCACAGCGCCTCTGTGCCTCTGCATCTTCACCCACCATGTTCTTACACCATCAAATGAGTGACGAGAACAGGAAGAAGATGGTCTTCAACACACCCCCAGCAGTGAAGGGACCCCCAGGACTCCTGGTGGCCTTGTCCAGGTCACCCAGCAACCTCAGAGAGTCAGCAGCACCTTGCAGGAGGGAGGTTCCCACCTGACCCCAGGAGCCATCCACTAATGCCCAGTCCCTNAGTGACTTGGAGGGATGAGGCAACCCAAGGGAGGAAGCAGGTGAGATATGAGGGACAAGACACAAAGGAGATCATACCAAGGTCTTTAACTGCCCCGTCCCTTCATGAGCACTCGGGGGAACAGCGGCTGACCACAGGGGAGGCCAGGGTCATGCAGAGGCTTCAGTCCATACTCTTGGGAGATGCTGACAGCAGGGCAGGGCTGGCCTGGACTGGGGATGGCTAAAGTGGAAGGAGAGGGAACAAGTGGGAGATGGAACGTGAGAGAAGCACGGAGAGGCTAACAAATTTGTATCATGTCACATAGCTCATAGGAGCAGGACTAATGTCCCCGGCAGACTCTGCAACTCCACAACTCACCTCTGGCTGCTTCCCCAAATCCATCCTGGGCTAGTGTCACAGCCTGGGCTCATCAGGAGACTTGTTTCTGTATTCTCCAGTTGACATTTGAAGGGAACTTACACCCAGTTCCTTGTGTCAAAATAAAACCTGGCTGGGTCTTCTCAACACGTGCAAGGGGCCCATGCTGGGTGTTGGATCCGATCTTTCCCCATGGTGAGGGCTGGGCTATGGCTGGGAGCGGATCTCATCTTTCTGATGATTCTTCCTGCCTGGTTTTAGTTCGTTTGGTTCTTCTGCTCTTTCCTGGCTGGTCACCAAGGGGTGAACCAGTGTCCCCAGGCTGAGGGTGGAGATCTCTG
>NDGN011457903.1:0-13877 GCA_002564285.1 Tympanoctomys barrerae | reverse complement strand
TTTTTTTGTTAAGTTCCATTATTTGAATATTATAGGTGTGTAAACTCAGCAAAATATTCCTAATAAAATTTAAATGTCAATTGTTACCAAGATCTCCGCAAGTAGATTTGAAAAATAAATGGAAGAAATTACAATATAGAGTAGAATCCAAAACCATAAGATAAAAGGTGGGAGATAGAGATGGTCTCTGCCTCCAGGAATCCAGCATTAAGCAACCAGAAATTTGAGGAAAGAAGCAGGGAAAATGAATTGGATGAAACAGTAACTATCTCTCAGAGCAATAAAAGACACAAATTATCTCACTGTAAGGTTCCTCTGGGTAGCAAGTTGGATGGACTAGACAACTGTGTAGCAAGGTGCATTACTGAAAGCTCACAGGTAACCACTGAGTAAGCCCTGTGTATGTAGCACTATGTGGATAAAAGTAAACACACACACACATACACACACACACACACACACACACACCCAGAGTATGTATTCCCATATATACAATACACAAATGGTGAAATAAATAAATATCTGTGATCATTTTATTTCAGTGGAAAAGGCCCCCTTTTAATAGTAATTAATAGTTTACATGAGACCAACGGTTTAGAAATATGAAAACAAAGAAACCATTTTTTCTTCTCACATTTTCATTGACAAACACTGAACTTTTAATGCACACATACTTTATTAAAATATTTTCAAAAACTTTAATGTGCATGCTATATATATAATTTATGTTTTATAGATGGAAATATTTCTTTTACATAATTTTTAAAGGTGCATCATGAAAATCAGTTTCCTTACCTGTGAAAGGGGCACAATAATGATTCTTATCTCATAAGAATTACTTTCAGAATTACTAATACTTAAAGAACTGTTTATCCTCAATGAAATGTTGCTGGTTGTATGTTGGAAAACAAACATTCTTTTATCTATCTCAGAGTATATGGTGTTGATAAGGACTAAAACTATTACATATATAGAGAAATAAAAGTGAAATATGAAAATTGGTTGTGAAAACCAGGGTTGGAGGACTGTGTGATTTTTATTTAAGTCCTTTTGTACTACATTTACGTTTTTGTGATATATATATATATATATTAGGGAAGGGTCTACAGGGTGTTCAGGATCTCACTACTAGATCAAACTTGTAGTGATCTGCCTGTTTACAGCCTCCCAAGAGCTGGGTAATTTGAGGAGGAGTGTGGGTTTTTTGGCTACTTCAGGCTGCCTTAAGGGCAAGTCTGGCGCAGCTTCTGGAGCTGGGAATCAAACTGCGGTCCTATGCACCTGACTGCATTTTGCCCAAATGGCGCTTTAAACAATTGACTTACCCAGCAAAGCCCCTACATTTAGTTTTGAGGATATGAAGTATGGTTAAAAGTAGAGTGAATGTAAAAATGTCTGAAAATATACAGTAAAAGACAAGTTGCCTTTAAAATCCAGAAAAATACTCTACCTTGCTTTTAAAACAGTTTATCTTATCACTATCACCACTTTCTGAAGAAGTTTTGGAAGTTCTCTTCAAGAGTACCTTAAATTGCACTGTTCGGGCTGCCTGGATGTCCTGGGTCAATTTAAAGCATTTGCCTTTCACAGTCATTTTGACTCTGAGGAAGGGCCAGCAGTCTCTGAGTGACAGATTTTGTGGGCAAAGTGGATAAGAATATATAGTCATGTTTTCTTACAAGCTACATTTTCATTGTTAAACTTATTTCATAGAAACATTCATGAAGAGGATTTCCAGAACTGCTTCAGAAAGTGAAAAGATTGATGGGATAAGTATGTGGGAAGCATGGGGGATATTGAAGGGAAATTAATAGTAATGTATCTTTTATAGTAACCATTTAAAAATATTTAAATTTTCATAGTATATTTTGATTACACTTGAAATTCAGATATAGATAAAATAACTTGCTTGACATTTTGCTGTCAATGTCAGCAAATGTCAATTCATTTATTTATTCTAGATGTGACAGTGTATGTCTGTGCATAACAGACAATGGAAAGAATTTGTGGATTTGTTTTGACTATAAGAAAATAATTTATAAAATTTCATCTAACTTGTATCACCACTAACTTTTAAAATACATTTCTATTATTTTTTAGAACCTGGATTAGAGGAACTTTTACACTGTTAAAGTAACCTTTTTTAGTTTAACAATCAAATATAAATTATTTAATTGTTATTTATTCTAACAATTACACGTAAAAGTATAATAAACATACTACATGCCATTTAAAGCAATGAATTTTGTTCTGCACCAGAATTGAAATTATCTATCCTATTTTTTCTCTGTTTTATGAATCTTCTGAGGAAAAAGCATGATTGGAACTTTGGTCCTTATTCTTAATTCTGCTTCACTTTCTCTGTATATATCCAGAAATAATTTTATCTACAAATATGTATAAATCTTCCTAATAATTGTGTCTCTCCCTGTTTTCTGACATCAGTTGGGAATGAAGGCTGTCATTTTTCTGATGATTTTCTATAAAAGACTAAAATAGTACCTAGCCCTTGCTGGAAGTATGAGCTGGGGCCTTGGGTCTGTCTTTCCTAAGTAATTTTCTGCAAATTATCTAAACAGTATTATTTATTTATTTATTTATTTATTTATTTATTTATTTATTTATTGGCAGAACCGGTGATTGAACTCAGGGCCTTGCGCTTGCCAGGGAAGCGCTTATACTACTGAGCCATCTCCCCGGCCCTATCTAAACAATGTAAAATGTGGTTCTTCCTTAAAAACTGCTGATGCCTGTGGAAGAGAGTAATTAAAGTTACTCTTACAAGGTGCTATAGCCTTCAATGAAATACATGTTTGCAAGTAAATTGGAAGCTGTCGAAGTTACATCAATATCAACTCAGACTCGAACCAGTGTCAATTATTATTGTTAAAAAAACAGTAAAGCCTGAAGATGTGTCATAAATAAGAATTAGTACACACTATCAAACCCAGAATATCGAGTCTGCCCTCTGATTGTAGCAATAAACAATATAAAGAATTAGACTAAAATGTGATAAAAGTGTTAGTATACTTGACCAATTTATCCATGTCATATATTTTGTTTATCCATACTTATTCTTTTAGAGGAAAGAAGAGGCAATATTTGATGAGTTTAGAAAGAACATATTAACATGAAGTAAAACTGTATTGCTTTTGACTAATATTTGTGCTACATGAAAAATTTAGAAAAATATCTAAAACAGCATTGTATTTTTGTGACAATGTATATTCATTCATGGGTACAAAGCATTTGAATGAAATGTATCTGTGAAATTGCAGTTACTAATAACTGCTTTTATAGATAAAATAATCTCAGCAATACTCTTAATCAGGATATATTCTAAAGGCCCTATCTTAAGGAAAAAATTTAAAAGATAGAATTAAAAGTGCTTTAAAAAAAAAAAAAAGAATCATCATTTGTTACCTGTGCTTTCACCAAAAAGGAAAACACACTACTGTATTTAAACTACATCTTAGCATACGTTCCTCAATGATGATGTAGCTTTTGCTATAGTGTCCTCCAAATCAAACTATTTACAGTTGCTCCCCTCCCCCCCCTTCAAACAGCAGTAACAACTCTTTTCCTGGGGGTAGGAGAGAAGGGTTAGGCTATGAAAGCTATCTTAAAATGAGCATTTTTTAAAAGGCAGGTTTTTTTCGTGAACCTAGGAAAGGGTGGAAGTGTTAAAAACTATTCAGGACTTTATGCCATCTGCCCTTATTTCATATGTTCCCTCATATGAGTTGGAACAAAGAAGTGGGCTGGATAGAATTAAAGAATGTATACATACATATATATATATAAAAGAAAGTAGCGATCAAATGCTGCTGATAAGGGAAGCCAGTATGCTCCTGGGTGATGTGTGTATTCAACTCCAGGCTGACTCCTCTTATGCTAATACAGCCAATTTCCTCTTTTATTTCATTTCTGGAGCCTGAATCTGCGATCTCTGATAAGGTTCCCAAGGATACCGCCTTCACTCACAAACCGGGAGGTGGAAGGGGGAGAGGATGATGGAGATGTGTAACTCCGAGAGAGCACTAGTGGATGAATAATTTAAAGCTCCACCCGGAGATTTGAGGCAAAATGCAGAGATAAGAGACACCACAGGGTCTTCTCTGTTTATTCAGAGCTTCATCTTCCAATGACAGCTGACCTCCAAGGTCAAGGGCATGATGGGAAATAGAACTGACAGTGGGAAAAGGTACTGCATCCCAGAAGAAAGTAATGATGTATTTTGAGTCAAATGAAAAATTGATCTTATTTTATTCAACTACTCTTTTTTGTTGTTGTTGTCATTGTTCTTGTCCATTGGTGGAAAACCTGTGACTGAAGAAAATTTGCATGAACTGCATTGTATTCCCAGGATATTGAAACATTCCCATAGTTCGTTTAGCAATTTGGTCTTTTGTAATATTGTTTTGCTTAAGTAAATTAAGGTCAAAATTAATTTTGATTGAGTAATCAAAGTGTACACAACTTCAAACATTAAGTGGCAAACACTGAATTGGGCTCAAAGATAGTTTTGTCTTTAGGTTTTCTTAGCAAAGACTCTGTTTCTTTTAGCTTCCTCCTTTTAAAACTTTGTACAAAAAAACCCCGACTCTACATTTCCCCCCATTACATTTTTCTGGAGCCTTACGTAACTCTATTTGGTGCATAAAGCAGCATTACCCTGCATTTAACCTAATCAAATCTGTGTGTCTACACTAGTTTGCTGCCTAAATCCCTGAATCTAATAACACTTTAGAGTTCATAAAATCTAAAGCCATTTGTCGTGGACAGAACCATGCTGTTAGTTTTAGGATCTTACTAATTCTGACAGTAAAGCATGCACCTAGGAAAGCTTTGGTCCCCATTATCAAAACCGTCTGCTGAGTCGCTCCTATTTGTTTCAATAGAATACAACCATGACCTCTTTAGAGAGAGAGGCAATGTCAAATGTTTCTCAGGGCTGGTTTACATTTCCCTCATAGTCTTAAACTGCTGTTTCTGCTTTTGTCTGTTTGAATGTTACCCATGTTTTCATTCCTGAGCAATCATACCTTTTATCTTTTTTAGATAAACATGAAAACATACCAAGGTCACCGCCGGGTGAAAGGTAAGATGTGCGTGACCGCCACCCAGCCTTACCAAGTGATTTTCCCTCTCCCTTCTTTGACAAACACTCTCCGGAGGTTGCAGTGGAGTGAGACAAGTCATAGGTATGATTCACAAGCTTGCCACGTCCAGCGCCCATACAGGTTGCCCCTCCAAGGGCCCATTGCTGTGGCGCCAGCCTGCTTGGGCGTTAGCACGCACGTTGCCCATGGCTCTTCTTTTTTCCCCAACATTCTTGCTTTTATATTTATAATCTACTAAAGTAAATGCAAGGTGCACTATATTTTATTACTTCCTGGGTATATTTCAGCATTTTTGACAAAGCACTCAAGAGAATCAGCAGCAATATTCTTGGCATGCTCTTTTTTTTTTTTTTTTCTTCTCTTCCTCTTTCTTCGGAATTGTAGGAAGAGACATAATTGAACTACAAACAGAAACAAAGTTTCTGATTAAAATGATCCCCTGACAGCTGCTACAAATAAAACCAAAATGCTAACTTTTGGGTAATGATGCAATGTGAGTCTTCAAGTTATTCCTACTATAATTTTCTTTTATTAACTTTGAAAACACATACAGTTTAATTTTTCATGTGGAGGAACATAGCTGAAGCAATCAAGTAGAGCTTTACTAACTGCTAGTGAGAATAGAAGGCCAGGTTCTCAGCAGTGTTACTGGCTTTATATCTCAAAAAATCTCACTATCCCATGATCATTCTCAATGAAACAACAAGATGTGTGCACATTTTGCTAGATAGTGTTTACTATCCTGTTTCTAAAAGGCTTAGCTCAATATAACAATAGGCTAAACATCACATGCATGCTCGTGACATACCACATTTATTTCATCCTAATAGCCGCATTTGATTTTTAATTTTTTTGTTCTTCTAAAGATAGGCTGCAATTCTTTTTCTCCAAACTACTATTATATATAACTTATTTTATTTTTATCTTGACAATAGTTAGTTCTCAAACACAGAAGCTCAATATTTTCAGTTTAAAGGAATATTCAGATTTCAGAATGGGCTGGGGAGATAACTCAGTAGAATAGCACTTGCCTGGCAAGCTCAGGGTCCTGAGTTCAATTCCTGGTACCACAAAAAAAAAAGAGAGAAAGAAAAAAGGGTGACCTCAATTAATAACACTACTACCACCACCACCACCACCACTGCTACTACTACTACTACTACTACTACTACTACTACTACTACTACTACTACTAGAGAATTCAGAACCAAAGGGATTGAGACATAATTAGAAGAGAGCTGGTATTTAGCTAAGGAATCTTTCTCAGAAAGTGTGTACCTACTCAGTAAAATAATTAGAACTTTATGTTATAGTTTTTTTCCTCAATGTATACAGTGATCATCATCACATACTAGATTTAAGAAGGATACAAAAGACATTCAAGTGTTAAGTTCTTAAAACACATTAACAGCAAAAACCAGAGATGTAGGGGCTGGGGTGATAGCTCAGTAGAATAAGTGTTTGCCTGGCAAGTGCAAGGGCCTGAGTTTAATCCCCGGTTCTGAAAAGAAAACAAACAAACAAACAAACAAAAAAAAACAGGGACAAAACTTCTGTTTGCTTCTGGGTAGTTTTTCTACCTTATCATTCTCACATTATTTCAAATTATTTGCATAGCTGAAAAACACCAGCTACCACTCCCTGGATCTGTAAAATGGTCAAGATTCATGCAAGGTCCTTGACCCTTAAAATCTCCAACCTTCTGTGTCCTCTTTCCTAATAATTCAGCTGCCCTACCAGAAGACCAGTTGTATGGAATATTCAGTTCCCTTGACTAGGAATGCAGGCCGTTTGAGTTTACAGGATTTAAGTATTCAAACCTGTAACTTCACTAGCTCATAAAATGATTTTCAGTATCAACAAAAATCATTGTTGCCGGTGAGTTCAAAAAATCATGAATGAACAGATAGATGAGAAGGAAAGGGAGGAAATTATTCAACTCACCACTATAGGAACTCTTAGTTGGAAATAAGTTAAATAAAGTACAATGGTTCTAAAATGGCAACAGCTGCTGTTATTACAGAAAAGGCACCAAAATTAACTTTGATGAAAGAACTCAATTCAGGAATACTAATTAGAATTTTAGGAATGTAGATAAAATTTAGTCTGATACCTTCATTTTACATTGAACAACTATGAGGCTTTGAGGCTTTTGAGTTGTCCAGAGCAGTCCAGATAGTTTGTATCTAAGGTAGAAGTAGAACTCATGTCTTCTTTCCTTTCTAATAGAAGTGCAGAGACAGGACAGAATTTTAGCTTCAAAATCATGTGCATGGAACTTTCTTTTTTTTTTTTTTTACTATGGTCTCTTTGAAAATGGAAATGAACATGTTTTCCTGTAATGATGTCCTCTGCAAAGATATTTTTCTACAATGGTTTTTCAATATCCATTTAGTCTGATTATCTATGCATGCTCCAGAGTACTACAATATTTCTTTTATACTCCTAAATCAATGATTCTAAAAATGGAAAAATATATAACTTTCAAATATAGCAAATAAAATCTCCAGTAGCTGAGTATTGCAAAGAATTGCAAGCCCTCTGAATTTGTGGAATCATAGTTGTTACATTTACACATCGCTGTATACCCCTGAGCTTGGATGGCCTATTTCATATGCTTCAGATGCGAATTTAGATTTACTCAGGTCTATGGCTTCCTGCATAGTAGATGTTTGACATCCAAGAGGCAGTATTTTCAGATTTTCTTTGTTTTCTGACAGGGGAATTTCTAGAGTGTTAATTGTGGGATG
Organism: Tympanoctomys barrerae; assembly: GCA_002564285.1. Classification (NCBI taxonomy): domain Eukaryota; kingdom Metazoa; phylum Chordata; class Mammalia; order Rodentia; family Octodontidae; genus Tympanoctomys; species Tympanoctomys barrerae. Next base: position 6,004 of record NDGN011457903.1, on the reverse strand, counting down.
CACTTTAGTCTACCTATGGGAATAGTGGTAACAGAGTAGTCACTAAATTAAGGAGGAACGCATTCCTCTTGATTTTTTTTTCCCATGAAATGAATCTTCCTATCTATGTGATCCTCCCTCTTTGCTTCCCTTGGGTGAATTAGTCCATACATAAACCAAATCTGGGGGTGGCTTGCTTCTTATCTCTACTATTTGGATATTGTTTCAGATTGGAGAAAGTGGTTTAATCTAGGAGTTTATCTTTCAGGACTATTGGCTTTTCTACAGCTTTCAACATTGCTAAGATATGAATCACATTACAGTTGTTTCAAATCTTATGCTTTATTATTGATATCAATACATTTTGATCATGTATTACATCTTTGCCTTCTAGGTTATTACTTGCATATAGTTATATAAAATAATCTGCACAAAATTTAGGCTTGAAATTGTATCCCAAATAATTTTTGACAAAGTCAATAAAATAGGTTTTGTTACATTTATTTCTTTGTTCTTTGTTGCTTACATTTAATGTATACAATATTATTAGCTAACATTTTAATTCCAGAGATCAATGAATCTGAGAAAGAATGGATTATATTGAAAGGTTTTGTTGTTGTTTTGATTTTAAACCCATAAGTACTCAGTCGTTTTCCTCTTCATAAAGCCTATTTCACTGAAGGTAAACCAATATATCATCATTTATAAACAATTTTCCCTTAGATTTTTAAAATTTCCTTCAATTAATATTTTTGTGATAATTATGTTTTAAAACAGTTTGTTTCTACTACCAAGAATCCTCCAAATAAATTCCTCCAAATGTAAAATCCACAACATGGTTTTCAGGACAAAAAAAAAAAAAAAAAAAAAAAAGTTAAATCAAACTTTTCACTAAAACAATAGTTTACCATTCCATGAGCTGTTTCTAATCTTCAATTTTTCTTTCTATATTAGGAAGGAAATGACTTTGGGGAAATGTTTTTAATTAACTTTAAAAATTTAAAACAGATATACGTTAGCATTTTTCATTCAACAGAAAGAATATTTGTTTCTTTTATCCTGTGTGTGCATTTTAAAAAGGTAGCATCTTGACACTTTTGAACTATGTTCTTGGTAGAGTTTAATTCTCTCTGTTATTATAATACTGCAACTGTATTTGTTATATGACTTTCACTATTCTTCCAAAAGGGAATGAATGTGAGTTAGTTGAGGTTTATAATTTGAATTGTCCTCTAAGAGGTCCTAGCAATTTGTTTATTAAAAAGCAACCTTTTATGCCTATGTGCTCTGTGACTGGTACTTGGGTTTCACATTTATACCTTTAGCCAACAATTTGCTTATGTTTCATAATTGCATTCTTTATCTTGAGATTGAGACAATAAAGATCCATAAAAATTAAATATTGTAATAATTGCTTATGGAGTTCACAAAGTGTTTCTTTCCTCCTAAGTTGTGAAAACACCTACTAGATTTATAAACAATTGTTAATGTATACGCTTAATTTATTGAGAAATAACAAATCCTGGTTTTTAGAGTTTCTTAGATACTTTTCCATAATTAATCTAACAAACTGTTAGATGTTCTAGAAGCCTGTATCTTGTTTTAAAAATGTTTAAACATAATAAAACTTTGTAAATTGTCAAGTGCAGCCACAAAAGGGGCCAAACATACAGGAGAGGATTTTTGAAACAGTAAATATTATTCTGGAGGTACGTTTAGAACAGAGCCACTGTTCAACTTTGAAAAATCATGAATGATTTCATGTGAAACTATTCTAACACAATAAAACCACCTTGTAAGATCATCTAAAACTTTGTGTTTATCATTTATGTCTTATTGAGTTTAATTATTAAGAACAAAAATTCTAAGATATACATTTATAAATATACTGCAAGATGAAAACATTATAGCAGGCAATTGAAATTACTCTCATTCAAAAATTCCAAGACAAGCTTTTATAGTACTGAAATGCAGCATATTGACAAGTAAAACAATTCTCAAAAATTTCCCCTTTTAAAATAATAATATATGTGAAATAACACAACAAGTATGACTTTGCATTCTTCATACAAACATAAAGATGGTGAAGAGGTCATGTTCTGAATCAACTTACAATACAGACTGCAGGGAGAAAGATTTAACTCACGCTGTGGTTTCATAAACGGGCATTCACTAAGGCAGTGCAGCTCTATTCAACATGTCTTATTTGGGAAAATGTTATAGGTTAAATTATATACTTAAACACATAATTAAAGGGCGAAAAGGAATAGATAAGCAAATTAAAAACCAAATATTTAAAGTACAGAAATGAGTTCCTAATTCAGGGTTCATTGAAATGTTATTGCTCATAAAACTCTGAACCTCTGTAAGGTAGAATCAGCTGCTAGATATTAAAAAGAATATCAATAACAAGAAAATGTTGGCTAATATTAGTTTCATCCTTTTTCCTTTACCAGTGATTTTTTTTTTTTTTGCACACCCGGTGCCTTATTGAGTCAGTGTCATATCCTGTCTAACTGAATGATACATTTATTTTTATTTGGTTCCACGGGATGCAAGACTGACATTCTGATTTCACAGAGAAGATATGGATTCATAACAAAGGGCTTAAAATTAGGGTGTTTTTCCCCCTATCTGTATTGCAATTACAGATGACACTCACTTTTCAGAACAAAATTATCTGTACTTTAATTTGATTCTGCAAGATGTTGGAGGTTGAAATTTAAGTTCACTGATAAAGTAACTTCTTGTGGATGAAACTTCAAAGATGAAGAGATGGATGACATAGCCAGGGCAATATCAATACAGGGCAGGTACAAATGGCAGAGCTATCAGGAGAGAGTTGCTGAAGGGACAAGGAGCTATCCACGTCTCTTACTTGGAATCTCACTCCCTTTGTTACAGTGGCTACATTTCCTTATGTAGTAGCATATTTTTATTTTTCTCAGAAAAAAATTAATGATACTACCAGTATAGTGGGGGGTGAGGGGCATTTTTCTTTTTCTGATAATGAAAAGACAGAATAAAGGAAAGTGGAAAAAGCCGAGGGGATCAAAAATTATGTACTAATTCAATAACCAGTCCTTGAACCTCAGACAGGTAAGAGAAGGGCCCTCTAAGTTCAGAGCACAGAAACTCCTCCACGTAGTTCCTGAAGGGTTGGTGAACGTTGTGGATGCAGAAGGAGACGGCAGGAGAGGGAGACTCATCCAAGAATGCCCTTCCTGTCGTTGTTTTTTTGTTTAAAATCTGATCTTAGGGAGTCTCTGAAATGTGTACTCAGCTTGGCTCTATGAGCACATCAAATTCAACTGTTCATTACAGAGGAAGAACAGCACTCCTAAAGATACGATGAATCTTTTCCCTGGTTTCAATTACTAATTCTTTTCTCTGCTTCTTCCAGTCCCTTTCCATTTTTACAGCCCTGGTAAGCATTAGCACTGAACATAGCCATACGTTTCTCTGCATTGAAAGCTCACAAAATGCTTGGACGACAAGGAACAGCAGAGTCCTAATCCCCATGCTGGTAATGAAGAGTTCGAAAGCTCTGCTCTCTGACCTTGGTCTGCTGCCTTTCCACCAGGTTCTGCTGTTTCTGTAAAAATGAGGATTTCTTATTCTGCTTTTGAGTGGATGTTCTTGTATTTCTTTGTTTTCTGCCTTAGAAATCATACCTTTTCCAAGCTCAATTTTGACTTTCTGTGCTATTTAGCTGATAGGCAACAATACTTCCGATATCTTTATTTATTTAGCTTGTCATATACATATGCTTTGCAGACAAGCAAGCCTGTTGCCATCTAACTTTCACCTTCTGCAGTTTGCACAAAATGGGTACTTCATTTAAGAACTAGCCTGCATTGTTCCTGTACTTGATGATTACTGAATGAGCATGATCCTTGAGAGGCCTAACTACAAATACTTGCTAAAATGGATTTGTAACAACAGAAGTATTATTTCTCATACACTTATGGATGTGGAGAGAGGAAACATTCTCAGACTGCAGAGGAGATTAAGTTATATTCGTATCACAGATCTTGGTTAGGGTAAATTTGAAACTAAAGGAAGAGAGAGAGGAAAGGAGGAAAAGAAAGGAAGGGAGGAAGGAGGGAAGGAAGGAAGGAAGGAAGGAACGAAGGAAGGAAGGAAAGAAAGAAAAAAGAAAGCTCACTTTAAAATTTCAGAAAATCTTATGAGCCTTAGAATAAAATTATTCTTAAGAAGTGAGATATATATTTCAAATACATTTGGTGCTAAAATATATTGACCTTCATGTTTGTAAAATTGTAACATAGAAAATGGGCAGAGGTTCACATCCAAATTCTTACGTGACCAGGTTTCTTTCTTCCACTCTTATTATGTGCTTTTCAAACAATGTTCTTCTTTTCCCAGAATTCCCTCTGTCTTCTATAATTTTGGATGTTTTCCCTAGCACTCATTCTTCACTGAAATTCAGCATAAGACTTCTCTTCCAAGCTCCTTCTTTTTCCTCTTTCATAGCTCCCCAGATTCTCTCCCTCTTCCTCCCTACTGAACTGCTGTGTTTCACTTTTATTCTGTTGTACTCAACTACTTTTGCCTTTTTGTACAATAAATGTGCATGTTCTCATCCTGAACTCTGCTGTACTTCCTCAGAGATTTTCTGTCTCTCTGTCTCTGTCTTTCTCTGTCTCTCTCTCTCTGTCTCTCTCCCCCCTCTCAATCTGTCTCCTTCTCCCCTTCTCTTCCCTCCTCCTTTCCTCTCCTGATATCTCCTCTTCCTCCCCTTTCTCCTCTCCTGTCCTTTATTCTCTCACTCTCTTCTCTTATTCTCTCTCACTCTCTCTTTCTGTCTCCCTTCCTTCTTTTATTACAGAGAGCTTGTATCCGTTTACTGACTAGAAGAGAGAGGCATGTTACACATGCAAATGATTTGTGGATTAACCCACATGCAAATGAGTCAACCAAGAAGGAATAACTAGATGAATATTTTCATGGGAAAAATTTAAAAAAAAAACTAGGTTAGAGCAATGACTGTTGTTAATTATCTCAGCGCTGACTGGATCCCATTAAGATGAGACTGGTGTGTTAGCATATAGTAAAGATTGTTGCCTAATTCAATATGCACATCAGCAAATAAGGAAGGAGACTGCTCAATTTGTGATGAAGGATTGAAAGGAGTGTTACTGAATGTCTGAATATGGGAAAACCTTTTTGGTGATATCACAAACTTTTTGTTTCCTCCAAAATTCTCTGTATTGTGAGAAAGGGGATCTATAAGAGAGGACCCTTCCCATTTTTATCTAGGGAGTTGAGCATAAGATAAAAGAACAATTTCTCATCATGCAGAAATTTATGACTCTCTCTGAATTCATTTTAAACTGAGAGGCAAATACTCGCAAATTACTTTTATTGAAACTAACCACCTAACTACAAATTTATTCTTCTGTTGTCAAAGAAAAGTATAAAGACTACAATGAGCAGATAGCACTTGGAAGAGTCATTTGATTTGGCCTACAGAATGGAAACTAAGGTAAGAGTTGGTACTAACTAGCTTTAGTAGCCTCATTGAGCACTTGCCTCTTAGTGGTCCTATATCAAATAATTTATGAAGCAATTACAACATAAGGCTAAAAAGCCTATCTGAAGTTTATAGAACTAAACAGTGCACAAGTAGCAAGGACAAAGCACTTACATGGGTGTTCTGGGGAATAAGATTGACACAGGGAAGGCAGCATTTGTGTTTTCAGTTGGTGAGGTTAAGTGGAGATCATTACCTTTCTCCCCACAAATCAAGGAAAGTTTTACTTGTGGCTTGACACCTATTCCTGCCAGATGTCTAAGTAACTCCATGTGATGCCTGAAAAAGAACTTCCTCCAGAGAAGTTCTGCAGATTTCAGTGTCCCAGAGTGATCAGTCAGGAAAGTGTCAAAAGGAACAAAAGGCTGTAGAGGCTTCCTTCATTCTGGGTGTCCTGAAAACCCACAATTGACAAATATATCCCTTCATAATCAGTGAAACAATTTCTTCTTCTTTCTTTTTTTTTTT
>NDGN011457894.1:0-19855 GCA_002564285.1 Tympanoctomys barrerae | reverse complement strand
GGTGTGAGGTAGAGACCACGGCCACAGGTGTGAGGTAGAGACCATGGCCACAGGTGTGAGGTACAGAGACCACGGCAACAGGTGTGAGGTACAGAGACCACGGCCACAGGTGTGAGGTAGAGAGACCACGGCCACAGAAACGCCATGCTGTCACAAGGATATCAGAGGACAGTGGTGCTCCCTTTTTGGTACCCGAAAGAGGAAATTGAACCTTTTTGTGAAAAATGAGGGGAAAAGAGCCCAGGAACCCCTGACACCCTGACCTTTTCAGCCAGATAGGAGGCAGTGCTTCAGAAGTGAAGGCTTGTGGTTAGCTTCACATCAGTTCGCGGAGCAAGCTGTTTCGCATACTGCACCACCCAGAAATCTGACCCTGAATGCATATATTCTTGTTCACCAAATGTTGTTTTTATTTTTCTGCTGTTGGAGTCCCGCACCCCCCACACCCACCCACACCCTTGTTTTTGTTTGTTTCACTTCATGTCTTCTGTGGAGTACTGGGTAGGGTGAACTGTTGGTCTTCACAGCACTGAAGTGCCTGCCGGGTCCCTGGTGGTCCCCGTCCCACCTTTGTGTTTCCTAACAGCTGAGACGCCTCCCGCCCCAGCAGGGGTCTACAACATTCTGAAATGCTCTGGGCAGCCAGCAGCACCACTGGACCCGGGAAGGCTTTGGCCCCACCACTGGGCTTACGGGCTTGCCCTGCCTGCGAACCAAGTACTGTGTAAAACACAGGTGCTTTTGTAACCCTCGGAGCAGGGCAGTGAGATGGTCCCCCACAAGAGTACACGGTTTGCTTCAGCTAAACTGTGGGTTAACTCTAAAATCGTAACACAGTGCTTCAGAAGCCGCGTTCCCACTGTAACCCTAGAGTCTGCCTAAAAAGACAGCATGGAGTCTGCCTTTGTCCGTGTGGGGCGAAGCCTGAAGAGGTGTAGATAGGCACAGCGGCCCAGGGGCTCCTGGTGCCGGGGGTCCTCGGGCTCGGAAAGCTCTCTTACGCTGTTCAAGCAGGAGTGGACCCCGGATGTCTCGGGTCCCTCAGCCATCTTCAGAGTCCACCAGGAAGGGACCGTCCCGCCTGTGTCCTGCTTCTGGTGGCTTGGGTTGAGTCCAGGTGGGTCTGCATTTACAGTAACCTCAGGATCGTGAGGGTCGGATGGGGCTTCGGCCTTGCTGGGACTCAGCCCCCTCTTAGGAAGGAAGAAGGCTCCAAAAGGTAAATGATGGAGGACAGACACGGCTTCATTTAGGGCGACTGAAAGGCCCAGCACCCACGCCTTTGGTCGTGATTTGCAGATCCTTGGTATCTGTAATATGTTTCCCGTCCTTTGGCGTTGAGCTCCTCCAGCATGAGGAGGAAGCGGCGGTCATTTCCCAGCTCCTTCCTCTCGTCACCCAAACAGGAAGGATACAGGGCTGATCCGGAGGTTCCTGATCTCGCTCTGGCCCTGCACTCCCTGTCAGCACAGAGCCCCTTTGGGGAGGCCACGTGGGCACCAACGTCCTAGTGGTCACTTTGAGCCCCAGCTGGGTCCCCTTGCACAGTGACCACTGCTGCAGAGGCCACTGCAGGACCCAGGCCAGCTGCAGTGGGAACAGCGCTGTCTTTTCCACCATGCTCTTCTTAGCAACAAAGTGCAGGTTTCGGCGACCAGAAAGCTCCCAGAGCTTCCTTGTGACCAGAGGACCTTCGTTGGCATCGTGCCGAGCACGTGTCTGCCGCGTGTGTGCTCTGGGGCGGGCAGGTCACGAGCACATCGGCCCCTTCCGTCCTGCGGCGCCATCCCAGGTCGCTAAGGCAGTGGAGGGCGGTGCTGCCCTGCGTCCCGGGAAGAGGGCGGCCTGTGTGTCCTGCCCTGGGAGGCGCCGCCCGGTCCCCAGACTGCCACAGGGGGGATGCTGAGGGCCAAGGGTCCCAGGAGCGGCCGCGGCTGCCTTAGTCTCTGGTCTGTGTGCGTGTATGGATTTTTTCATCTTTAGGCCTAGATGAACTTTCTTTCAATTAAAACATTTTCCCAGCCAGCCTGCAGCAGCTGAGAGGTCCCCTGGGCCTGCGACCCAGTCCTGTCCAGATCACACTGGCAAGAGATTTAAAGAAATCCAGAAGTTCCCTCTGCTGGGTGAGACTCTGATCATAGAGCCAGAGGCGAGCTCAGGTTCTGGCAGCTGCTTAGGCTGTGCAGGTGCCGAGGAGGAGAAACTTCCAAGGTCTTAGTGCCTTTATTTTCTGCCCGAGTCACCTGGTGTCCAGCGTGGTGACAGTGTGGAGTGGTGGAAACCCCTTTGCAGGGTCACATCCCCGATCTGTTGAGCAGTTCCAGCGTGGCTTCCTTTGCTTACCACCCCCAGATGTAAAGCTGAAAGGGTAGCTTTTTAATTAGTATTTTAAATTTTTAAAGTATGTATTTGGTACAGGGTCTCACTATGCAGGTGGGACTCAGAGTGATCCTCCTGTCTCAGCCTCCCCAGCACCGGGATTACAGGCGTGGCCTTGGTGGCTGGCACAGTGTCCCCGGGCTTCCAGGGCTGGCATGGCATGCAATACTGGGGGATCGAACTTGGGTTCTTGCGTTTGCCAGGCAGGCGCCTCGACCGCCGAGCTATCTCCCCAGCCCTAGGGGGTAGCTTTAGTGGCCATTCAGACATTTTCCAGCTCTCCTGTTTGGTGACCATGTTTCTAGTGGAGCAGAGAGATGGTCTGGTTTCTTGTTTGAGGTGCAAGCAGCTAACAAATGCCACCCAGGGCCTCGTTTCTCGTCTCAGCGCCTCGCGGGCACAGGTGCTTCGCTGAGCCACTCAGCTCCTCTTGCAAGTGAGAAGTTATGGTAGGACGAGACCTCTGCTTCATGCTAGTTACATTTAAAGACAAGCAAGTTTTCATTCCCATTAATAACAAATAAGCCCAGGCTTGGTTCTGGTGAGTTGTAGCCATACTTTCTTTATCAAATTCCTAGCCCAAAGCTTTCCCCAGTTTTGATGGCTCAGTGAAAGCCACAGGTGAGGGGAGCAGCTTATACGTGGAAGCCCAGCAGTGGCTTACCCGTGGCTCACCACCATGATTTCAGTTCCTTAGCAAATGTGAAAGGTCAGAAACCCACGCAGAATCTCGGTCGTCTGGGGAAGCTGAAGCAGGACCAGTACAGGTGCAGGCCCCGCCGGGAAAATTTAGCAACCTAGACAGTATCTCAAAAAAGAAAAGGAGCTCAAAGGACTGTGGTCAGAGCTCCATGAGAAGGGTTCACTCTGGTAAATTTTAATTTTTAAATTTTTTTTAAAGGTTTGGGAGTACAGTGTCTGCAGTTTATTAGCAAGCAGAAGCTGTGACTTTCTTATGTCACTAGTTTGTGAAAGGAAAGGAACGAAATTAGACGACAGTGTGGAAGACAGCTGTTTACTTCCTTGTTTGAGACGTGGTATCTCCAAGAACTAGGGTTTCACTGAAACATTTATACAGAAAGAGAGCCGCCTGTCCTAAACTGGGGCGGTGTGACTAAGCGTCCTAGCCTGCTTCCTTGCTGTGGGGAATTTCCGGTGGCGTTTGGTGACCTGCGGCAGTTCCAGAAGTGATAAGAGTTTAAAAAGAAAACCTGACGGGAGCTGGGAGATGAAATTGGTGCTGTAGTTTTTGCACCAGAAATATTGAAAGATTAACATACTCCCAGTTTCCCTGTATATGTCTTAAGAAATTGTACTCAGTACACCCAGCAGCAGAACTGCCTAAGACACAACATTACAAAAAAAAAAAGCAACGCCTTCCTCTAAATGTTCATCCCTACCAGTAAGCAACTTTTAAAAACAATACTGTGTAACAGAGCAGTGGTTTGGTAGAAATCTGTTTCCAAACTCTTGTCTCTGTGGCCAGCGACACTCACAGGACTGAAGTGCTTTTGTTTCCACCAGCACAGAGACACAGCTGTTGAAGGTGAGTTAAGGTGTCTCACGGTTTTGGCAGCTTCTCTGAGCCCCCTGCTTCCAAGTCCCCTTTGAAGTGGCTCGCAAAGTACCCTGTAATTTCAGAGGCTGCTTAAGAGAAATATTGGCTCGGCTACTCCTTCTGACGGTGGAGATGGCTTCAGTGTTTGCCGAGTGTTTTCATTTGCTAGAAATGTGTCGCAGGAGGCTTCTCCAGTGGAAGCAGCTTGGTTTCCAGCCAGCTAGTGCTGCCTGCCGTGGGGTGCTTGCCGGAGTCGTGGGCGCTGCCCTCAGATCCGAGCCCCCCCCACGGCCCTCCCCCAGCCCCCGCTGAAGATAGTGTGGTAGCCGGCAGGAATGTGAAAGCCCGTGGTTAAGGACTGATGCCTGTAAAAGACGTGCCTGAAGAGGCACGGGTGTCAGATGAGGCACAGCCAGCGACGGGCAGCTCTCCTTGTGGGCAGGCTGGTAACCATAAAGTCTCCACGTTCAACATCAAAGCCATCACAGCTTACTCCACCAGTGACTTGCACATCAAAGGGGGAAGCTAAGACAAAGGCAGTACAGGAGGTGCCCCTGCCTCCTCGCCAGGTCCTGGGGGGCTCCCCGGGGGGCTCCCGGAGCTCTCTGCCAAGGCCAGGTGGTTTCTGCAGAGGCGTGGCTTCCCCTCCTACATGATCAGGAGTGTAAAAGCGGGGAGCGCTCGCCCCGTAATTGCTGCCCACCGCTGGACAGGTGGTCAGGGCGGATTCCACACGGGGGTGACCCGCGGTCTCTGGCTCCTTTCAGGGGTGAGCTTTGAGCCTGTGGGCACCAAGTGCAAGGACTTGCTCACAGGACAGGACAGGACAAATCAAGTGTCCTGGCTGAGAATTAAGCTGGACAGCACACCTAGGCTGCCGTCCTTGGCACTGGGCCTTTTTTTCCTCTCTCTGCGTGTGTGTGTTTTCCCAAGTTAACCTTGTGGGTGGATTTCTGCTGATTCGCGCTTGTTACTTAACAGGTGTGTGATAGTGAAATTTAGACCTGTTAAACCAGCTCTTCATTAATCATAAGGTCCGTGCCTCGGGTCTCTAACCCAAATCCTGGGCACTCCAGAGCACCCAGAGCAGAAGAGGAGAGTCTGGAATTCACCCCGTTCCTTCTCCTAAACTGAAAATAAAAGTGACGATGCAAGGCTTAGGGATGGTTTGAGATAAGGTAGGTTTTTTGTTTTCTGTTTTCTGTGCTCGCCTGTGTGAGGTTCTTTTATAGTTCATCTTCAGTAATTTACTTGTTTTGAACCACTATTGAAAAATAGTAGTTGTCTTTGTAGTCATTAATAAATACAAAGCGGCTTTCCCAAGCTCTGGGGAGACTTAATAAACACAACCGTGTTACTAATTGATGCTGTCCTGAGCTGACAAAAGTAGCGCATCAGTAAACAAGTGAGCAGGCAAGGAGTTGAGGAACTGGGGGGGGTTGCAGAGGCACCAAGGACTGGAAATCGTAATAAGGCCTCTTTAGGGGAGCATCATTTGCATGCGGCTGAATTAGGGCGCCCAGTTACTTCTGCGAACACCACGAAGAGCTCCACCAGAATACCCCCAAAGTGAAAGGCCTGGGAACTTGGGGGCTTCGGTGGGATGGCGGAAGGGCGCCTGAGCATGCCTTCGCTCCCACAACCCCTGGCAGTTTGATAGTCCGCTCCGTAGCATGGAGTTGCCTTTGTTAGGAAGAAAATGCTGATGAAATCAAGCGTACTGAAATTTCTTTGTTCCACGCACACATAGTTTATGATGAGCTACCACAGTGGCTTTTTTTTTTTTTTTAAAGCACAGAGGGCAGGAGAGTGGAGACAGAAATAAACCTTTTAAATCTTCTTTGCCTGGAGCCCGAAAGGACACAAGCGTTGAGCAGATTAGCCTGTGGATTCTGTAGTTAATATGGTCCACCCTAGTGGTCCTCAGAGTGTGACCCAGGGACCCAGCCCCCCCCTGCCTCTTAGGGATGCCACGAGATAAAAACTGCACCCGTGACAGGCAAGGCTGGGTGTGTTCAGAGCGGACTGGCCACGAGATCCACGCACAGCAGCACAGAGCTGTCGCTTGCCCCTTTTCCTACGTTGCCCATTTGCACCGATGGTGGTAGGTGACGCTGCCAGCCCTCAATAGGCGCCAGGCAGTGACCGGCACCCTTCCCCACTGTGCAGGGAGGGGCAGGGAGGGCGGCCACTGCCGGTGTCATTTAAGAATACCCTTGATGATGCCGGGGGAAGAAACAAAGTTTATTAAACTCTGACCTGTGAGGACTGCTGGCATGACACCTGGCATGACAGGAAGGAAAGTACTGTGCTGCCAGCACGTCTCCCAAGGCGAGGGCCGCCGTCTCCAGGTGTTTGTACCACCGCTGGGCAGAGAGCCGACCAAGCTGCCTACTGAACGGACGCCACGTCAGCGGCCGCAGCGCGGCTGCGTGGTTCCGGCTTGTGTATGTGGCACTGTTTTCTCAAGGATGAACGAAGTGAGTCTGTCATGTACAGAAAAACACCTGACAGTGTTTATTGCCAACAAATTCAGTCTTTCAGGCAAAAATTAGAAACGCGGGGCCCTCGTATCCCAGCCCGAGAGCACTTCCCAGGTGATGCGGGTGGTGCCATTAATCAGCATGATTCCTTAAGAGAATCACGGCCGATCACAGATGACAGCAACTCTAGAAAAGCTACCGGGCTGGGTGAAGCAGCAGGTTCCAGGCCAAGGCAGGCCATGGCGAAAGATAGTCACGGCTCGAAATCCAGAGTACAGGATACCCCAGTGGGCTTGAGTACGGCGATGCGAGTAGTGCTGGAGAAGCTTTAGGTTTCCTGTTCTAGTCTTTAAGAAGCTCCCGCTTGGTAAGCACAAGCGTAGTAGCAGAGAATGTCCAAAATTATCTGAAAAGGCCATTGATATACCCTCCCCCATCTAGCGCCCCGTGCTGGCTGGCCAGACCTTGCTCGCGCCTGCCAGTGACAACACCAGCACGACGGATCAAATGCCGAAGCAGGCAGCGGACGCTGTTGAGCCAGACATGGAAGCTCAAGGTCCTGAGTTCGATCCCTGATACAACAAAAAAAAAAAAAAAGAAAAGAAAGAAAGAAACCAGATATGAAATATTTACAAAAATGTAAAACAGTGGCATTCTTCCTTTGATTTGAAAAATATACGTCTTTTCACATTGTACTATGTGATGTCCGCATATTTTATTATTGGTGTCAGTTTCAAAGTGAATTGAAAGCACGTTTTTGGATGTTTGAACTCACGTGGTCATTGTTGACACAGCTCACATAAACAAAAGCTGTCCCTTGGATCTAGGAAAAACAGGAAAAGATACAGAAAAAAACAAAGGTTAGAGAGCCACGGCTGTGCCGGGTACTCCAAGAGACGTAACTAGAAGAGTCTTTGAAAAAATTAACCACAAGTTTACATCAGCAGGGACTTTTAAATTTAGGCCGCTCCATCAGATTAGTCATGCGTTCTTTATTAATAAACAAAGCACTCCCCCGCCCCCCCCAAAAAAGAAGCACTTTCAAACAGGCATTGAAGAGCAAATAGCTGAAATCTTCATCTTCCTCCTAATGTTTCTTCACCCCTTTCCTGCCCGTGGAAGACTGGAATCATTGCTGGTGTTGTAGTTTCGGTTTGCATTGTTCTCTGTATTGTGTAGCGGGCCTGGCAGAAAATCGTGATTTATGGGGTCTTTGTAATTTTATCTGCGATCATCTGCAACCCATGCTAGCAAAAACAGTACTAGCCCATGACTGCTATTTTTCTTTTTGGTTTACACTTGTCGAGAGGGCAGGAAATGTTACCAGTGTCACCGAGCCACCCCAGCTCCTAGTGACTGTCAGACGTGAGCTGGTAATTACCCCTTTGGGGGGATTTTATGGTTCCGTGCAGTGCTGCTGGGCAGCCCTGGCACAAGAAAGTGATGGTCCCTGCGACCTTCTGCGCAAGGGCAGTCTTCCCAGATGCCTGTTGGTACCTGGCACGTCACAGCAAGGCTGAGCCCTCAGCTAACTCCAGTGGTGCTTGGCAGCATCAGCTCCATTACACTGATTGAATGCAGAAAAGCCCAAGAAAGGTCCCTGGAATTTCCCATAAAGAATAGCATACAGCTAGAAAGCAATGCCCAAATACTTGTTGTCAATTTTATCATCGCTTTGTGGGCATCCAACAGGTGGGCCCCGGGGCTGCCCGCTGTGGCAGGACTGTCACCTTTGTCGCTGTTAAACACGATGGTGCAGGCCCCGAGGTTCACTTGCTTTCCTGTCACAGAGCGCTTGGCGGATGGCAGCCAGCGCCGGCTGGCACGAGCTGCAGTTGGGGGCCCTGCTCCTGATGCTGTAACTAAGAGAAGAGGGGGTGCCCTGCAGCCCACTTCGGCCCCCAGTGTGGTTTGCTCGGCCAGTTAGGGCTGGAGGCCCAAGCACAGGCGCTGTGTAACCGGAGGTGATACAGCAGCTGCCCCAGCTAAAAACACGATCCCAACTTTCCATCTTGGAAAATCAAATTCCAAGATAATTATCCTCTTTGAAGTTAAAATAGGTATTTTTTGTTTTGTTTTTTTTTTTCCTTCTTAGGCGTTGCATTTCTTTAAGTTTCTAGCATTTTTCTAACTGAAATAGAACACTAACTTGAACACATTGTTTGGCAGTATTCAGTGGTTTTGACCCAGCCTAGAAGGGGCTTTTCCATTGGCTGGAAACATAGCGGCACAGTGCCTTCAAGTGTGATGTCAAAAAAAAAAAGAGAGAGAGAGACCCTTCCTCCCAGTGCTGGGCGTGGTAGTGCACAACTGAACCACACTCAGGAGGCCGAGGCAGGACGATTGCTGTGAGTTCAAGGCCAGCCAGAACTGTGTCGTGAGACCTGTCTCAAAAACAAACAAAAATTCTTGTGGCTTGCCATCATAACCTGCATCAGTTTCTCCGTGTGTGCTGGGCCTCGACTACGGTACTGACTGCAGAGGGCAGGAGCCTAGCGGCGCTTTTTCTCTAAGATGCTCTCACTGTGCAGGATGGACTTGGAGTTTCTTCACACTGTCATGTAACGAGCATTTTCTGTAGCCTGGACTTCTCTGGAGCAGCACTGTATGGGATGAAGGGGAGCCCCCTGCCTTCCTGGAGGGACACCAGCAGCATCATGTCTTTCCCACGTGTGCGCATCAGCGGGCCTCCATCATGAAACCCCAGTTGCCACCCTTGAGCTTCTCTTCCCGTCAGCACTGGCTGTGGCCTGAACCTTGGGGCAGGGAGAGAGGAAGAAGTGACTCAGAGAGCCCAGTAGCAGCGACACCAGCCAGGAAGGCCTGCTGAGGTGTGACGCCCCTGTGGCTTGCTGCACTGCTTGGCTCTCGTTTGCCGTCCTGGGCTGTTCTTTCAGGCGACATGAGATACACAGGTAAGGACTCTGAGAAGCTTGGGGTCGATGTAAGAGCACGGATGGACTGGAAACTTTCCAGGTACACTGTTTAATTCCCAGAAGGAGTGCATACCAGCCGGCCGATCTTGGGCCACCTCAGAATTAGCACCTCGGGCCAGAGATGTTGCTCAGTGGCACAGCACCTGCCTGGGAAGTACGAGATCCTGGCTTCAATTTGCAGTACTAAAAACTAAAAAGAAAGATCCCCGAGTCCTAGCAATTTTGGAAAGGATTTTGGAAGGACACCCACATAGAAGGGCCCAACACCGTGTCCTGCAGGCAGTGATGCCGTGGGACATCTGCATCGCCTCACAGGCCCGGTGGAAGGTGCATGTCACATGCCCAGGTCTGAAGTTACAGTCATGACTTTGCCCACGCGTGGCATCCAGCCATGGCCATGCCTTGGGCTTGAACGGGGCCTTGCAGGTGTCCGGGTTGCAGGTGTCCACGCCTCTGCAGCGTGCTCTGGTCAGCTGGGCCGATGGGCGGGAACTGAGGCATTTCTCATCGTGTAGCATAACAGGCGTCCACTCCCGCCCTGCCCGGGCCCTGTGGTTGGGAGCATTGTTACATGCCCTGAGCCTGTCACTCATAAAGCACTTCCGCTGTGCCAAGCGCTCTGAAATGGGTTACCATGTTTAATACCCGCCGTAGCCTTTCATCCCCCTGGTTTTACAGAGGTGGAAGGCACGACTCAGAGAGGCAAAGCCACCCGTCCGGGATCACAGGGCCCAGCTGCAGGCTGAGGCCGTCTGCCTCCCGGGGTCAGGCTTACACCTCTGCTGTTCTGACCGAATGGCCCCGGCTTACCCTGCGCCTTGCGTGCTCTGAGATCAAGCCAGCCTGCACGTGTCGGCTCGGGCTCTCTCCAAACACTGCCACTGAGAAATTACCCACGGAGATGTCTTAAGCATCCGCGTGTGCCAGACGCAGCGAAGAAAGCACCAGGTCAGTGAGTGCTGGAGTGGACATAAAACCACAATGGAGGTAACTTCCGGCTTGGAGTGACACGGCCCGAGCCAGGGGCGTATTAAGAGTCGCAAACCACGGCTGAGGACAGCTTTGAAGCCAGCAATTCCTGACAGAAGCTTGGGTTGTGGAGAGTCTCAGAGGCCGGCCAGTGAGCAATGCCAGTTTGGGGACAGCCAGGAGTTGGGGTGACCTGTAGGGGACTCCTGGAAATGAGGACCCCAGAGGGGGCCGGCAGGGTTCAGCCATGAAAGGCCCTCAGCTGCACACGAAGGGAGGCGCCCCTTCCACTCAAAGGTACACAAGGCCCCAGGGAGGGGACAAGTATTTTTTCAAGCTCCCGGAATCATTAGGGGCGGTCAGAGCTGCTCAGCATCTTCCTTCGCCGTAATCGTTTCGGGGGGAAATAAAAAAAAGCCTTTCGGAGGGAGCAGAGGACGCCGGCTCGCCGGCTGGCCACGTGTGGCCTGCGGGGAGATCAAGGCCAGGCCCCTGCCGCAGACCCCTTCGGTGGGCTGCGGCGCCTGCTTGTTGTAAATTGATTCGGGGACTTCATTATGGTGTTGCCCGGATGAATGAGGCAGTGGTGTTTGGGCTTGTGCAGCCAGGAGGAGGGAAAACAAGTTTTTCTCTGTGGCTCTGCAGTTCAAGCGCTTGCTCACGGGGGCGCCATGAAAGGAAGGAGCGGTGCGTCTTTGATACGAGAACCCCTGTCGCCCTGTTGGGGCTACAAGCGAATGCTTAAATTAAAGGCTGGAACCAGCTTTCAAGTATTGACTGTTGAGCAAAAAGCTCAGCCCACACGCGTGCAGTTACTCAGGCTTGTTAAAGGGAAATGTGCTGTGGGCTGCGCTGGTGTCACAGCCGGTGTAATTACCGCATTGTTGAAGATCGGTGTTTGGATGGGAGCTCGTGTGGAACACGTTTATTTAAAGATATGCTTGGCAATTTGGTGCACAGCAGTCAGGGCTTAGGCCCAAAGCATGACGCGTTGTCGCCAGCCGCCTCCGGGGTTGATCCTCCCACCCTTGAGCCTTCCGCAGGTCCAGGACTCAGGCGGCCTGGCTTCCCGGGCGCTCCCCCGTGCGCTGCCTTCCGCGGATTATTCTGAGGGTGAAATGACATAATACACTTAAGGCTTGTCAGTAAGTGCTTCAGAAATGTAGCCTTATTTCAGGTCTCATTGCTAGTTTTTTTGTTTGCTGGTTTCATTTTTGGGTTGGTCTTGCTGTCAACGATTGAAGCAGGGTGATCCAGGCCTGCGTAAAGCCTGGGAGCTTAGGACATGCTCACGGGAGTTGCAAGTCCAGATTTCTGGTCTGAGAAATCTGAGCCCCAAAATGGCTGTGAAGTCAGGAACGTTTTGAGGAAGGCATTCTGGCTTTGGGATTTTCAGATTAAACTCATGCAAATATTCCAAGAGCCAAAATAAAAGAGAAGTGAGGGAAAGAGGGAGGAAAGAAAGGAGAGAGAGACTGACAGAGACAGAGACAAAAGACAAAGAGACAAGCTAAAACTCTCGGTTCCCACCATGTTCGTGAGGGTAGGCCACCTGTGCACCCTCATGCCCATGGTCACCCGTGCCCAGTGTTCAGGACACCTGTGGCAGGCTGTGTGGATGTGAGTTGTCCCGTTCCTCCTGCGATGAGCGCTCTGTGGGCTCCTGGAACTGTCAGCGTCCCAGTGACTCCCTCCTCTTTGCCCTTTGCTGGTCACGCAGGACGACATCTGGTCTAGCAAAGGAATCCGCAGCGCTCACTCCCCGAGCTGTTCTCTGTCCTTAAGGCTGCTCAGCGTTGCTATGGAATCTGCCCCCGTTGTGGCACCATAGGCCGGATGGTGAGGTGACATGTGGCGTCTAATCCCGAGAGTGACGGGTTCTGCAACCCAGAGCCCCGGACTGAGGTCTGTGAGCTGCTGCTCTCTGCGGAGCCATGTGCTGGGGGACGCTGAATAGCGCTCCAGCTCGGGGAGTTGCCCTCACCCACCCCCTGTGGATGCCTGCTTTTTGAATGGGGCGCCACAGGTTGTGAGCTTGGTTCATGTCTTGGCCTGATGGTCAGGGCAGTGAATTTTGGTCACTCCCTCTGTGGGAACAGAACTGTCACCATGGAAGAGACTTGGTTTGAAGCAACAGTTCCCTCACTAGTGGGGCATTGATAGAATATTAGGACAGTGGGCGACCACAGAAGTCGATTGGTTTGGCCTGTACACCATCAAGCTACGGTACAGGTGTTAAGGGCAGGGGTGACCTCACGGCAAGCTGGGGACCAGGACCCGCTTCCTCATCCTTGTTCTATGATTTTTTTCATATTCATCTGAGAATACTTCAAACTTTAGTTATATTCTTACCAAACATAACTGTAAGTAATGCATTCAGCCCTTTTAATTCTTTATGAATGATAATACAGATTTCTATCAGCAAGTTTGATTGGTCTGTACAGATATTGTCCCTCTCCTGGGGGAGGGGATCCAGCTCCGAGGAACAGAATTAAGGAGACCTGCATAGGTGCGCTGGACCTTTCACATGGCCTCCAGAGACACAGGAGAGCAAAGCAGACCACTTCAGATCTACCAGCCTGTCACGCCAACACGGGTAGAAATGTGTCCCCGTTCTCTGTGGCCTCCCTGTGGATGTCAGTGAAATTCTCTCCCTGTCCCTCTGTCAGGGGAAGAAAACACCAAGAACAGGAAATAGCAGTGGTCAAATAACACTCCTGGGTAAACGTTTTAGAATTGATTACACAAAGTACCATTGACAATCCCCTACCAGCGGGCAACAGAGACAGACAGAAACACACACACACACACACACACGCACACAACTTCCATTTGCTATCCAGGGCTGGGCCACACAGGACAGCATGAAGCGGCTGTGGACCCCGGTCCCGATGCAATGATAGACTTCCTGTCTGGTGCTAGGACACTGGGCAGCCCTGGCAGCTACCCAGGGAAGCCAACCCTGCTGCTACAGTCACAACAGAGACGTAGGAAGGTCAAGGGGCTGCCCGGCATCACCCGCTTAACAGCAGAGCCGACTCTGGAGTCCTGGTCCCCTGAGCCCAGGTCCTGTGCCCCAACCACTGTCTGGAGACCCTCTAATTGAATCTGCAAGGACATGGTGTCAGGCATCCTAGAGGAAGCTCATGGCGAATTCTCTAATGAACAGTCTTTCGGGATCATCGTTAAAAAAGCCCGTGATTTGAATCATCTCTGAGGGACACAAGTTTGTCAGGAGGAGGGTACAGTAGAAAATGAAAGTGTATCCTCAGAGCCAGAAAGAAGGGACTTTTTCAGGTACACTGTGATGTTCAACAAATACTTCGTAAGTGTCTGTGTGGTGCTCACGTTACCGGTTCGATTTTCTTCTCTTTTCTCCAGTGGGTCCGAGGGGGATTGCTGGCTCTGTCCCCTTCAAGTCCCTTCTGCCCAACGACCTCATCATCTTCCCTTCCTCTAGTTTTGCTTATCCGTTTAATCTGGTCTTTAAATGTCACTCTCTGTTCTCTTCTCCGTTTCTTAGTCAGTGAGGCTTTCTCTCGTTTATCTTGCTCTCGTCTTGCTGACGTATCTGCATCGCTTTGGCTGCAGCTAATATCTGCTCAATCAAACCATATTGGCTTGAATAGCTTCCATTGATTTGTGAATAAAAGGATGCTTCAGCTGCCTGACCCCACTCTCTGTAGGGTCTTTGTCACTGGGAGGTTTAGCTTACTCAAAACCTCCTTGTTTGTCACCCCAGGACCGTTCAAGCCCCAGTTCGTCCCTTTTGCTGCCACCACTGTGAAGGTGATCCTGTCTCTAGGAACGATGGCTGCTTCATTGAGTAGCAAGCAAGCGGAGAGACTGATGGTCATTCTTCTCTGCTGTTGTCTTATTTTCACTTTTAACTACTCCCCCCCCCCCGTCCCCAAAAGCCGGCGATGCCCCGAACCGCTGTGGGCCTTCCTGAAGCCATATTGATCACCTGCTCCCTGTTTCCTGAGCATCACTCAGCGAACTAGAACCTGGTAGCAGTGGAGCCCGTTCTCGGGTTTCTTTTGAGAAAGAAAACCAAATGAATAAGCCACTTTCATTGATTAATGCAACCAGTTTCCTATATGTAATCACTCTCACCGCAGAGAAATGGGGAGCATCTAAATGCCAGAGGGAAAAGGTGTGAAAAGACGGTAACCACAGAAGGCCTCTCGGCAGTTATATCATCTGGCCTCTCTGATTCACACTTCAGGAAATGCCATAACCTTCAGGCGTTTTTTTTGCTTAGTACAAGTCCTGCCTGAAATCTGTATGAAATGTACCAAAACTCCTCAGTCAGCCCTTACCTACGTCGATACTTGGCCATGCACTCAGCAGCTGCCTTCTTGAAGCTCATTCTGTTCACTTATTATAGGAAAACAGTGCAGCCCCTCCCGGTGGCACGGGACTGTGACGGTGGTGCTTGGCCTGTCCACGGGAGAGGCAAAGGGAGCTCTTGCCTGAGTGGCTGGTGAGGGCTGCTGGAGGGGCTCGCTGGGTGACCCCGGGCAGGGTGACATGTTACAAGGTCTGCGCCTGGCCGCATGCCTGCTGGGAGAGTGAGCAGCACACCCTGCTCACCCTGCAAGGTCCTGCCTGGTCCAGAGTGGCCCAGAGACAGACAGACAGATGGGCGCCGTGGTAAAAGCGGCAGGAGACATCCTATGTGCGGTGGCGGAGTCATCCTTGGTAGTCCATTTGGGCAACTCGGGAAGAGATGGCACCAGCCCGTGTCTGCTGCTTTGGGCAGGTGGAGGGTGCGTGGCAGCTGCGGGCAGCTCCTGTGTCCCAGAGAGGCGCCTGCACTCTGGAGAGGGACCCGCCGCGGTGGCTCGGCTCCACCGACAGCATTTGCAGTGACTGTTCCGCCACAGCGAAGTCGCTGGTTTTGCTTTTAAAGAGGATCTGTGAATCCCTTGGCGAGTTACGGAGCCCGGCTGGTGATCACAGCTGGTCTATCTTTGTTGGGACATCCGTCATTGCTGAGAATGGGTCAACTTTGGGTAGAGCCGACGAAGCCCTCAGCTGTGACAGCCGGGGCCCGACACACCGCAGCAGCTCTGGCGTGACGTGCTCGCAGGGCTGGGCCTGGCCTGCCACTGGCCTCCCATGTGGTCGCAGCTGGCCCCGGGGAGGCCCAGGCCAGACCTGTTCCAAAAACTTTAAGTGACTTAGAAAAGAAGTCCAGACTCCTCAGGGGGCCGTGCAATGCCCTGGAGGATCAGGTGCCACCAGCCTCACCACCCACCTTGGCTTGTCTCAGAGAGGGCCTTGGACATGACATCTGCACTTAGCCAGGACCCTGCCTAGCTCTCCCCTCGTCCCATCCCAGCTTCCGCTGCCCGGGGACCTGGGATAGTCATTCATCCCAGCCCAAGGCAATGAGAAACGGATATCCTGAACTGCCTTGAAGAGGCTGGTTTGGAATATTATGTGGTTGGCCACTGTCTTTTCCATATCCACTTGGCTCTCAGGAAGTGTAACCCACCTTCCACTTAGCCACCTGTGATTCAGAAGATACTTTCTGGATATAAACCAAAACTTCCTTCTTCCCTTCCTATGACCAATTTAAAAAAATTAAGTAACATGAAAATAATCTGACAAAGACAGTAATTATGAATTCTTTTATCGCTCAAGATTTTTGTTTAATTAAAGAAAAAACTAGTGGAGATGCATGGCAACGATCCTAGCACTCCAGGAGGCTGAGGCAGGAGGATCAGAGGTTCAAGCCCAGGCTAGGTAACCTGGTGACTTAGTAAGACCCTGAGTCAAATGGGATACAGCTCAGCACAGAGGTCCTGGATTTAATCCCTGTGCAGGGAGCAGACAGAGACAGACACAGAGGAAAATGGCAAAACCTGACCAGTGAGTAATACCAAACATTTGGAATAGCATTAAAATAAGTGTTTTTACACAGCTAAATATTTGCGTCTATACTTAGATGTATAAATTACTATTCTTTGAACTCCAAGTGGATTTTGAACTGTGATCCTCTTAATTATAATAATCATACAGTTTATTTATGTACAGTTGCGCTGTATAGACATTAACCAATTAGTTCTTGATCGCACCCCCTGATGGGAGGACTTTCCCCGGTACCCTATTTTTAGCGTGTGCATAAGAGTATGTGTTAATTACAGACCTCGGTTATTAACTTTGCATCGTGTTATCCAAATGCTTAACAATTTGCCAACATCAAGGGGCTAAGGGGCAAGAAACCTGTATCAGAGGCCACTCCTGTTTTTAAGTGATATTTCAGGTCCGTCGAGTGCCTGGCCTGAACCCAATGGCGGTTCGTTTTCTCTATTTCAGTAGCCGTTCGAGGTGTTGTTCTGAACTTCTCAATTCAGCCGCACCATAATTCCCTAATTTAGAAAGAGAGAGAAAAGCCAGGTGATACCTATACGTGATGGAGCCAACTGAAGCGTTCCTGTAACCCTCGTTTTGTATGGATGATATGGATAATTGCTAAGTGATAGCTACTAGGTTTTGGAAGTTACTTCTGCCCACTATGTGTTCCATTAAAAAAATGACTTTCATCACTAATTTTAACATGAAACAGATCCAATTGGGGAAAATCCATTATAGATGAGGCCAAGGCAGCTGTTGAATAACATTGGTTGAGGCTCAAAGGCCGAATATAAATGAACTGTAGATGAGATATTGGACAAATGCAATGTATCTCATTCAACAAAAAGATATTCCCAGTGTCTCTGCTGATAGGTACATAAAAATAGACCACATCAGGCGCACGCCACGCGCACCTGCTGGATGGCTCTTGCCACCTTCACGCCATCTAAAACCAACACAGAACAACAGTTTTGGAACTTGTGGCTGCAGAACACGCACTTTTGAGTTAAGTGTCTCATGTGCGGTATTTGCCATCCTAGAAAAATTCCTGGGACTGTATCTGTGGTCCAGTTAAACTTCAGCTGCCCTTAGCAGTTGGCCCCGGTGAGAAGACAGTGTTCTTCAAGCTCTGATGGACAGGTGCGGGGGCTGAGGCTTCAGGAGCACCCCGTCTCCTTGCTGAGACAGTGGAGGAGCACGAGCTCCCCGGAATTCATGGTCCCCCTGGCATGGGCAAGGAGTTGGCTGCGGCCTTGAACCTGAGGCCCTAGAGAGCTGAGCACAAACAGAGAAGGGTGCTATTTTTGCGCTAGTGTCAGGGCTTTGACTCAGGTGTTACCAGATAATTGAATTCCTTACACAGCCAACGTTTAGGGTCTCCTATCGTTAGGATAATTACCATTTTTCATGGAGGAACTACTTTCAACCCAGAAGCCCCTCAGATCTCCCATCGCTCAGTATATTTGTGCTGTGAGCTGCCTGCTTTCCAGGCCCCTGTCCTTCGTGAGCAGAGAATGTAAGATCAAGAGGCCGGATTATCACAGTCCTGCACGCTGCCCAGCAGAAAATCATATGATGGCCTTTTACCGTACCCCAAACCTAGCCCGCCTCTTGTAAGTGCAGTAATAGACGAGACCGGGGGCTGACTCTGTCCAAACTGGGGCCACTGCTAGGCAAAACAGCTCCAAGGGGGACTCTGACTCGGTGTCCCAAATGTGAAGCACAGCATGGTAGGGTGAAGCCGGCGACCGCAACACCAGCGTCCGACATCCAGTGCAGCTTTTCTGCATGCCAGGTGCCGGAGTGAATAAGCAACGCGCATGATCATGTTTACCTTTCCACAGCTCTGTAAGTAGGAGCTGTTGGGGTCCCGTTTTACAGATAAATGGAACTGAGGGTCGGAAGGTGGAAGCTTCACACACAATCACACAGCAGTGCGAATCAAATTGAGCTGTCCAGACTGCAGAGCCCTGGGACTTTGTCCCCGGACCTGTGCTGTGTGCTGCTTGTCAAAATACATGTTGCTCAGATGGTAATTTATCGCCTGAGCAGAACATTACAGAGACCGAACAGGAAGTAGCAGTGTGCAAAGTCAGGAGGCATACAGTAGGCTCCCTGGCCCTGGAGGAAAAAGTAAAAGCCAGCCCTGGGCCCTGCGATGTGGGAGGGTGTTTCGCATGACACTGAGTCCTGTGTTTGCCAGAAAACGCCACTTGAAACCACGTAGGTGGGCCAGCACTACCTGGTGTGCGCTTGCCGTGTAGAACAAACTTCCCAGTGACCCCGAAGAGCAAACCGCAGTGAGTGAGAGCAAGCGTCCTCTGCTACGCAGTGTCTGCGGTGTCCCCACGCAAGAAAAGCCACAGTTTTGAGCCTCAGGGGCGCCTCTTTCCTGTCTCCTCCTGTGCAGAACAATGCGAGGTGAGGTTTGCCGAGAGTCCTTGGTCCCCCAGGAGCTGCTCCTTTTCGCTTTGTTTTTAAGAGTCCCGGGAGGTGAGGGAGTGGCGAGCTTCCTATGCCTTCAAGGAAAGAAACCCAAGTTCACAGAGGTTCCCCTAGGACCCGTTCACACGAGCGGCAGAACTGGCAGCTCAGTGTACCTGCGGCCCCAGTAGCCAAAGCATGGATGTCCCTGGTTAGACACCCAGTGTCATGTTGGCTCTGAAGTGAAGTGAGATGGCTTCAAGTCCCCCTCTGTCGCGCAGCCCCACCCCTAGAGAAGAGCTGCGCTGAAGCCGGGAGGCAGGAAGTAGAGCTCCACGTGGCAGGCCGTGGGCATCTCGCTGGTGGAGAGGCCCCAAAGGCAGGACCGTTGGCCGGCAGAGCTGGTCCCGGTGCCGTCCGAGCTCCCCTTAGTGGGTGCTGAGCAGATACTTGTGGTTCACTTCAAGGCTGGGATTTTTGCCTGGCTGTGGAAACGCTTGTCCAATTTGGGTTTTGTTTCGGTCCGTGAGCCTGCTCAGTGTTTACTTCGGGAGAATCTCAAATGACGGGCAGAGTCTTTCTGTATTAATGAGGCTTTTTGAAAAGAATATACTCATGTTTTGTGATTCAGGATCTATTCCATTTTGGAAGGCAGTCCAGAAAGCCCCGGGGGCCATCTTGTGGTCAGAAGCATCTTCCACATCTGCCTCGGGTTTCTGAGTCCGCTACGTGTGAAGCTCTTCCGTAGTTCAGAGTTCTGAATAATCAAGACTTGCTTATGCCCCGCTTACTTAATACAACTTGTATTTTCCACCATTAAAAATACAAATTAAAACCCCTACTTTCCCCTCAGCAGAAGCAGGTGTGTTTTACCACAGCCCCATCTGCTTGTGTCCTTGAACGTCTGCACAAATGAATCTTCAGGTGTGTATCTGCAGGTGTGTATCTGTACGTGTGTATCTGCAGGTGTGTGTGTTCCTAAGGCTTTCACTATCTCCATGTGTGAGGATAAAGTTAGTGTTTTTCTTTATGCTTTTATGGTTTATATATACATATGTATAATTTGGTTCGGTAAGCCTATATAACTTTTGGATAGGAAAAAATTCAGCCTAAAGTTACAGTTAGATTTCACCAGCAGCTGCAGCAGAGGGACGGTGGCGGGGTTGGCCTCCTGTGAAGAGAATCGCCGTTCACATGCGTGAGCTCGACACAGGCAGGACAGAAGCGCACCTGCAGCGCGG
>NDGN011457892.1:0-44827 GCA_002564285.1 Tympanoctomys barrerae | reverse complement strand
GGATGGATGGGTGGATGGGTGGGTGGATGGATGGACAGATAGGTGGATGGACAGATGGACAAAAAGACAGACGGCCAGATGGATGGACAGATGGGTGGATGGGTGGGTGGATGATGGATGGATGGATGGATGGATGGATGGACGGGTGGATGGATGGACAAATAGACGGATGGGTGGGTGGATGGATAGACAGATGGGTGTGAGTTGAGTAGAGGGATAGATGGGTGGGTGTGAATGAATAAATAGATGGATGGGTAGGTGGGTGTATGGATGGATGGATGGATGGATATATGGACCTGCAGGTAGGTAGTTAAGTGAGTAGGTAAATAGATAATAGGCTCTGTCCTTATTCTCCTTGGTTAGGTGTTAAAAACCTAATAATGGGGTCTGGCCAGATAGCTCAGTGGTCTAAAGTACCTGCTTAGGCAACCTTAGTGATGGCCACAAAAAACAAAACAAAACAAAACAAAACAAAAACCCAAAACAACAAAGTAATAGCAAAGGTCTACATAGGGCAGGAAGGAAGTGCAGAGACTCTTGCCAGGTGGGAAAACTGATCAGTGTGAACATGGAACACCTAGCCCAGGTGAGCACTAGGAAAACATTAACCCTCACAGAATAGGTATCTGATATTTTCTTAACTCCTCTATGTTATCAGAGAGAAACGGGAATAAAAGATCAAAACAGAACTCAGGGAAGGTTTTCAAGTCTTTCCTCCACTGTCCACCACTGCAGCTTCCCATATCCCCTACTCAGCAACAGAGGGAAGGGGAACCGGGCTCACAGAGGGAGGCAACGGCTTGGTCCATGCTCGGGGGAGTAAGGCTGTGGGGAGGCAGGTGAGGAGGGAGGCTCATCCTTGCAGCTGGCACATCCCAAGGACACCTGCTGGCTGGCAGCTGGCTCTGTGAGCTGCCACTCAGAGCCCATCATCCTGAACGATTGGGATCTGCTGGCTGAAAAGATGGTCAAAGAGGAGGAATCTTTAAATTTGAAATATGCACATCTTAAATATTTTGTTTCAAAGTAAAACACCACTGCACACTTGCTTGTCTTCTGAAGGGCCCGTGGATTTCCGCACATTGCAGCCTGCGTGCCGGCCATCCCACTCCAATCTTCACAAGCAACATGGGTTAGGAGACCTGCTTGACGGGCTGAGGGAAGGGCTGCTTTCTGCTTTCAGTCTGGCTTCTCAGCCACTTGCCATTACCTTGCAGGCATCTGACTGAGCACAAAACAGCGTTTGTCTTCGCTTTTGCTCAGGGCCAAGGATGGAACCACTGAACCACACCAGTCCCCAAACAGGGTTTCAAAATAACTTATCTTTTTGAGCTTTTCCAATGAACTTAGTTTTTATGATAGGTCTGTTCTATTTCTTTTCCCATGCACATTTTATGCGTTATATAATACCTAATTAGGTTAAAGGAGCAGGGCAGCCAAGGGGACTTCCACCCTGGCCCAGAATTAGACAGTAGGTCAAAGCCAATGGTGAAGTGGCCTGTCTCATAGCCCACAGGCTGAAGGGAACTGAAGATGGATGATGGGGACTACACCCCTCAGGGTCGCTGGACTCCCACCCCCACCCAATGGGTGCAGATATATGGCTGAGAAAGGCAGGAGGTGCTTGTGTGTATGGGGTGCTTCTTCCTGTTCTCCCCCTAGGAACAGGGGGCCTTCCTTACCCCAGACAGGCTGGTAGACTTCTTTAGCCTCACTGTTACAAACAGAGCTTGGACAAGCTGCGCTCCATGTTTCTGACCCAGCAGAGGGAAATTCTAGGGCTGAGGGAGGGGAACAGCAGACAGGCTGTGGTGAGAACGAGGCTCCCAAGGCTCGGAAGACCTGCCAATGCAGCCATGCTCTAGGCCGAGTTGGCTTCCAGGAAGGGACAGCCTTAGGAAGTTTCGAGCTACAATACAGGCCCCAGCCCAGCTTGCATTGTGGCAGTGTGCCGGGGAGCCCAGCATGTGGGTGCTCATGGATCCTGAGCCCCAGCACGAATTGGCCACGAGGCCAGGACATCTCACGGGGCCCTGCAGCATGCTGCGTGTGCACCCGTGGCCAACCTATGTGAGATATCAACGGTCAATGTGGAGAGATGAAGGAATCTCAGAAGCCATGATGCTATGAGTAAGGGTGGGCTGACTCTGGGAACAAATAACGGCAGCGAATGTCTGCGCCACCTAGTCTGCGTGGGCACTGCTCTAAACTTGCAGGTCGTGTTACTTTATGCTAAAGATCCACACTTAGCATCGTCCACTGCTGGGTCAGAATGTCCAAGAATGGACCCGGACGCATGTAGGCCTGGTAGCCCACGAGGTGGAACTGACTTCTTCAGGAGCAGGTCCCCAAGGTGGCCTCAGTTGTGTCCTCACCACACCCCAACCAATCTTCTCTCAGAACCGTTTTATTCAGGGAGAGGCCCATGCTTGTTCGGAGCCTTCTCTGCTGCCACAGGACCTGGTCTCTTGCAAAGCAGCAAGCACTCATCGCACGGGAACACTCTTCGCCTGAAGGGGTGGGCCTCAAGAGCAGCTCCTGTCTCCTGTCTCTGGGCCTGGTGTGGGGCCCCGCACCACAGCAACCATTTCTCATGACTAGCACTGAGCGTGGTGAAGACAGCCTCCAGCGTGAGCAAGTCAGTGCTTCGTGGCGTCACACAGCTCCTTAACCTACTGGTCCTGGGCCACGTTTAGGTTACTCAAGTGGAAACATTCCCACTGTTCATACTCACTCACGCCTAAGCTACCATGTGTCCAGATCTGAAAGGCCCCCTATTTTGTGCAGTAGAAGTCCACCAACAGATGAGTGGATAAAGACAGTGTGCTGCTTCCAGGGGAGAACTACTGTGCTGTGAACAAGAGGAAGTGGAGTCAGGTGCAAGGAAGTAAGGGCACCGTCACAGGATATTAGGTGGAATCCATCAGACATGCACACTTAAAAATCCCCTGGTTTTCTCTTACGCGAGAAGTTCAAATTATAAAGTGAAATAAAAGACAGGCAATGGACGTAGGGAGACTGACCTTTCTCCAGTAGGAGGGGATGGAGAGCCAAAGGGAGGCAGAGGGGGAGGGCTAGGGGATGAGAGGGCTCAGCTGTGCGGCCGGCTGCCTGTGAGGAATGCGGGTTTTATGGACTGCAAATGCGGACTAATACAAAAATCTTCAAGAAAAAGGCATCACTTTAGTTATGCAATGCCAACTTGATACCAATATCTTGCTGTACATTAAAAAGAATAAAGCCTTTCTGGAGTATCTGAAATGAGCTCTCATGAAGAACAATCTAGAAGCAGTACTCTAAGGGGCTACCACAGAATGGTGCGACCTCCAGCACAAAGCGGCGGTGGCCTTGCACACTGTGGGGTGACTGGCAAACGCCCCTGTCCTGGCTTCGTCAGCACAGTGGAAGCTGTGCCCCGCTTCTGCGAGCGAGCGCTCTTGCTGTAGCTCTAAGATGATCCAATTAAGAAGAGCTCGATTTTCATTATGGCGGCCTCGCAGTGTATTTTGAAACCAGCAAGTGTAATTCCTCTGGGTTTTGGTTTTCCTTGAGATTGTTCTGGTTATGCAAGGTTCTCTGTGGCTCACTGTGAGTTTGAGATGTTTTTCCTATTTCTGTAAAAAAATGTCACTGGAATTTTTATAAGTATTGCATTGAATCAGTAGATTGCTTTGGGGGGTGAGTACATGCAAACAATATGAAATCTTCTCATTCATAAGCAAAGGACCTTTCCATGTATTTGCGTGCTGTTTTATCAACATTTTTTTACCTTTGTGTACACACTTTCACCTCCTTAACTAAGTGTCCACAGTATTTTATTCTTTCTGATGCCATCCTAAATAGGATTGCTTTCTTAATCTCCTTTTGGAATAGTAGCTGCAAATCCATTGATGTTTGTGTGTTGATTTGAGTAGCAAAAGCTTTACCAGATTAATGTAGTGTGTGTGTGTGTGTGTGTGTGTGTGTGTGTGTGTAGCCTTTAGGGTTTTCTACATAGAAGGCCACCCCTATCTGCAAATAGATACACTTACTTCTCTGTGCCAGACCCTGTGCTTCTACTTCCTGCCGACCACTCTCGGCAAGCCTCAGGGACCTGTCACACTGAAATGGCCAGAGGAAGCAGCCACCTCACTCTGCATCTTAGAAGAAACACTTGCAGCAGTTCATTGCTTAGTACCACGTTAGCTGTGAGCTTGTCTCATGCAGCTTTATCATGCTGAGATCATGTATTTCTACTACTAGTTTGTAGAGTTCTTACCATGATGATCTTTTCTTAATTTTTACTACATTGAGAAGATCTTGTGACTTGTATCCTCCATCCTGTTAGCATGGCTATCACTCTCATTAGTTTTCCTGTGTTGACTCAGACCTTAGAGATGAACCCCATAGGGTCGGACCCAGCACCAGAGGGAAAGCCCAAGACAATCAACTGATCTGGGACAAGAGTGACAGGGCATATGATGGGGAACACGCAGTCTCTTCACAGATGCTGTTGGGAATACAGGGTATCCACATGTAAGAGAATTAAATTGAACCTTTTTTTATTTTACATGATACACACAAAAAATAAACTTTAAATGGATTAATGCTCTAAATATGAGACCCAAAACTTTGAAACCCCTTAAGGAAGATAAAGGAAAACAGCTTTA
The DNA here is from genome assembly GCA_002564285.1 of Tympanoctomys barrerae. NCBI lineage: Eukaryota > Metazoa > Chordata > Mammalia > Rodentia > Octodontidae > Tympanoctomys > Tympanoctomys barrerae. The sequence goes on along the minus strand of NDGN011457892.1, from coordinate 40,178 downwards.
TGGCAATGGTCATGTGGATGATCTCAAAGCTATGACACAAAAAGTAAATGTAAAGTAAATTAATGTCGCTATTTTATGTTAAAATCTCTGTTTGGAATAGAATGGAACAATGTACTTGTTACCTATCTGTTGTTGATTACACATCTGACAAAGGTTAACTTCCAAAATATGTAGGAATAACTGTGACTCAATAGCAACAAATAATCCAATTCTATAATGGGAAGTGGTCAGCAGGACTCCCAAAAATGCAAGTGTCTTGGTCATATCTCTTTTGTCTGTGATGAAAGAACCCAATTCAAGCCAGCTTCTCAAGAGGGCACGGGGCAGCCGTGCTTCATTTAAAAGAAAAGCAAGGTTCGAGCTTTTTGCCCAGACAGCACTGACAGGAATCTGTTTCAGCCCACCCCCATCACCTCTTTCCATGGCAAGGCTTTACCCTTTGGCCAAGTCTTTCCTACACAGTGGAAAGTGGAGTGGCGGAGTGGAGGGCAGTCACCCACAAGTGCCATGCTTGAAGGCCTAGCTGCAAGGCAGGTGCAAAGGCTGTTTCTAGAAATCACAAGTTGCATCTCATTGGTTGCCGCAGATCACATGTCCTGTCTGAATCAATCACTATAGAGAAAAGCAGGTCCAGGCTGTGTCCAGGCTTGTATGCCCACCCCCACAGCCGGGTATAAAGTTGGGTCTACCGTGGCCACATTGACTGAGGGAGAGCAGAGCTAAGAAGAATGTCAGGTTCCCTGGCAAAGAAAAGTGAGGCGGGTCCATGGTGGGAAGAGGCAGATGGATCCATACGCAGCTGTTCAGCAGCCATCACTAGAGCACGGCTATGAGGCTAAGGACGCTTTTAATCCAGATACACCTGCAGAGACAAACACCATAATCTCCATTTTACGGTGGGCGAATCGAGACCCACAGCAGTTAGGAAACTTCGATCAGCATCACAAAACTAGCAACCGGAGTCATGGGGCTTGGGGGCAGACATGACTCACCCCAGGATGTTTGCTCCCTGGTAGCTGCCTGCCACTGTTCCACCTATAAACCTATCTGCCCAGGCAGCAAGCAAGCTCCTTTCAGCCTGCGGTGGGAGGTTTGGTGCTTATCTTCTGTGTGCTAGAGTGCGACTAGTAGCTAAGCTCAAAGACAGGCAAGGAATCGAAGGGGCCCTCGAAGTGGAGGCAGACTTAGCTAATGAACAAGAACAGATAGTATCGAAATTCTGAACAGTTAATTTTCTAAACCTTTATAAGTTGCCACAAAAAAGTTGGAATTGTATATTTAAAAGGGCTTGACAGTAAGTGCTCCAGGGAGTTACAGTTTGAGGAACTGCTTCCTTCTTTATACTTCTCTGATTTTTTTCCAAATATTCTACCATGAGAATGATTTATTTTTAATCAGAGAAGAAATCTATTTAAAAGAACCCTGAAAGTGCAGGGTCTGAAAAGGTAAAATAACCTCTGAGATATTTGAATCAGGTTGATAAGGTGGAAAAAGCTGTAAAAAACCTTGCCAGGTTCTGTGAATGAATTTTCTCAAAAAATGAAGCACTGGAGTTAATAGAGAATTCTCTGCATGAACAGAAGTTAATATTTTCCTGCCCTCTGGCATGCAGAGGCCAACAGCACAGTGCGTGTGTAGAGATTAACAACCCAGACATGGTACAGAAAACAGCCAGGGCGGCACTGCTGACTCAGCCAGGGCCCAGGGCCGGTGGAGGGGGGGCGAAGACACCCAGGATCCTTCTGGGAGGGGGGAGTGTGCCAGGATCTGAGGCAGAGGGGCAATCAGCAAGGGGTCTGGGAAGAAGCAGAATGTAGATGCCGCTCCATCCTCAGGACCCTGCATGTGCCTCAGCTCCTACCTCTCAACTGGGTTAGGACTCAGGAGAAAGAGTCCATACACGTGTGCAAGAATTCAGAACAAAAGGGAGGGACAGTGAAGGGAAGATTCTCCCTGTCCTTCCCTCTCCCCCGTCTCTGACGTATTTAGAGATAGTTCCAGAGTCTTTTAATGGCATTCATCCCAGTCAAGTTTAAAGTCCTGAGGACCAGGAGTACCAGGGGCAGAAGCCTCAGCTTATGCCATCAGACTGAGACAGATACAGAGAAACAGAGTGAGCCTTCTGCTTACCCCTTGCTATATTCTGGCACCTGATGGGCTGGATGATACCAAGCACCCTGGGAGAACAAGCCCTTCTATTTCTCCAAACCACACGCTCCCATCTCCTAGAAAGGAGACTGGGACAGCTCTCTGGACATCGGCTGGCCCAGTCAGGTAGACATGTCATACCACCTGTTGACACTTTCTCCAGCAAAAGCCAAGAAAATGGCCTTCACAGGGACACTGAAATCTTCATTACCACCATGGTTTATGGGCTGCTTCTTCGTGTATTCTCCATTTGATGCTTACCATGTCCTCTCCAGGGGTGAGAGGAGACAATCACTAAACTATGGCTGTAGTTAGCTCATACCAGAAGATAAATTAAATAGCAAATATTCAGATTATGGGCTGGAAGGCATATTTTTAAGAAGCTGAAGTGATCTTGAAATTATTAGCAATAACATTGCATAACTGCACACCTCTCTGCATGCTATGCTTTAAGAAATGTGTCTCACACTAAAGGGACAAACCAACACCCTGTGATTCCCAGCATGACAGGCAAGGGCAGGGCAGAGCACCCTCGCACCACCCAACAGTCCCAGCCTGACTCTGACCATCAGGGAGGAGCAGAAGCACTAGCGTGGATGACTGCCCTGCACACCCCTGGCCCACACGCCTCACCGAGACACGGCCATGCACAGCAGGGGAAGCAACTATAGAGATTAAAACTCACTGAAAAGATGTCAGCAACTGAACGCTTCTTGGGATTGCAGATGGGCTTCTAGACCAGCAAAAACTCTTAAGGATATCATTTGGGTAAACATGAAGGCTGCACACCCGATCATATCATCAAATAAACAAGTTCCTGATTGTGTTCACTATTCTCTGGTTTTATAAGAGAATGTCTTTGTTCTAAGAAAATACATCCTGAAGAATATGGGCCAAAGGGGCATGAAGCCCACAGCTTGTTATTGAGTAATTTAGAAATACATAGACGATTGACAGATGAGATAGAGTACGACACACTGACAGACGTAATGGTAGATATAGAATGATAAAGAGGAACAGATAGAGACACAGTGACAGAAATGTCAGCATGGCTACCTATGTTATGGCCTACAATAGCAGGGAGGCTGTGGGAATGCAACAGAAGGGCTCTCTGCACCACTCCTGCATGTCATGTACATCGTGAACACCTGTAAGGCAGAAGTGTAAGAAGAGAGAAGTGAGCAAGCCTCCTTTCTGATGGGGCAAATCCGAAGCAAGGTGGGAACGAGGAGAAGGTCCCCGTCTTGCTCTGGAGCAGGTGCCGCAAGGGCACCAGAGGCCGAACACGGTCATGGCCGTTCTGCTCCTCACTAGCCGGCTAGGCCTGGCTGCTCCTGCTCTTCTCCACCACTGTCTCTGGGCACTTACTACCACGAGACTCCTGTCCACAGAGCCCAAGAGCCCCTGGTGGCCTCACACGGGAACCAAGGGTACAGCTGAAGCAAATCAGCGCTTCTCATGATCCCCGAACAGCCCTGACCCGGCAAGGACGCGTGCTGGAAGCACTCGCTCTGCTGTCCATGTGGACACCGGCAAGGGCTGGACGAGCTCATTCCGGGGATGCAACGGGATTTTCCGGAGCAGCACACCGGCCGGCAGGGTGTCCCGGCTGCGCGACGCCACGTGCCTGCGAAAGGGAGACCTGTGGAGCTGGCGGCCTTCCCTGACAGCTGCAGGGACGCGGCCAGGCCCCACCAGGCTGTGGGTGTGCGGCCCTGGGTCTGGGTCCTGTTCCCGTGCACCGGGGGGCGGCTCCTTGTTCCAGTTAACCGAAGGCCTGTCTAGAAGCAGCAGCACGTCCACAGGCATGGAAGAAAGCGAGCCCTGTGCGATGCAGAGGCTCAAAGACAGGCCCGGAAGTGCTCACTCCGCGCGCCTCCCCGCGGCTCTGCGTCCACAGAACTAGAAGTGCTCACTCTGCGCCTCCCCGCAACTCGTCCCAGACCAGAAGTACTCACTCCGTGCGCCTCCCTGTGGTTCAGCATCCACAGAACCAGAAATGCTCACTCTGCGCCCTCTCTGCAGCTCGCTGTCCTAGACTGGAAGTGCTCACTCCGCGCGCCTCCCCGCGACTCGTCCCAGACCAGAAATACTCACTCCGTGCGACTTCCTGTGGCTCAGCGGCCACAGAACCGGAAGTGCTCACTCTGCGCCCTCTCTGCGGCTCACTGTCCTAGACCGGAAGTACTCACTCTGCGCGCCTCCCCGTCCCAGACCGGAAGTGCTCACTCCGCGCGCCTCCCCGCGGCTCATCCCAGACCGGAAGTACTCACTCTGCGCGCCTCCCCGCGGCTCATCCCAGACCGGAAGTACTCACTCTGTGCACCTCCCTGCGGCTCAGGGTCCCAGACCGGAAGTGCTCATGCCCCATGGTTCCCTCTGACTTTCCTCACGCTCCCCCCACGTAAGCCCTTGCACCTCTAGGGGAGACCGAGGTCTTTCCACACCGCTCTCTGCCACTCGCCCACGCCACAGGCCTGCGGTGGGAAGATGCGGTGCACCCGAGCACACCAGCGTGCCTGCGGAGGCGTGGCCACCGGCGTGCAGCCACTCCGGACTCCGCGACTCCTCTTCTCGAGGTGTGCGCGTGTCCCCTGCAGGGTGCCCAGCGCGACAAGAGGGAGCCAAGATGTGTCACCGTCAGCCACAGAGGGAGCGGGCCTGGGATGCCTGCAAATGTCTCCTCTGCGCACTGAGAGCCTTTGGGGATATTTTTATCGGAAGTGGGTGGTGGAAGGGTGGGTGATCTTCGTGGAAGTCGTGCCGGCGCGAGTCCCTTCGTGGTGGGAAGTGACGCGTCCTTACACTGCGCAACGCTGGTGATTTTGTCCATGTGTTAGTGCCAGTCTCCCTCTAGACAGTGGACGCCCCCTCCCACCACGTTTCCGTGGTCCCAAGCCCGTGGTGAAAGCTAGGCAGTTGAGTGCCTGAATATACGAGAGAACGGAACACGGCTTCACAGGTCTGGCGGAGCTTCGTGGAGGCCACGGAAACGCCTAGTCCCGCATCTGAGTAACGCCCATATATAAACTCCCCTTGCCGGTTGCTTCTAAAATGTTTCGGAGACTCCTGGCGCCCCGCCTTCACCGGCGCTCGTCCTGGGAGGGCTTGGCCCCAGTGCTGGGGTGCAGCCAGCCTGCAGGTGCTCCCTGTCTCCTGTTGCTCAGAGGCTTTGTCTCAGCGCCTTTCCCACCAGTGGGCTGGACACCCCACACTGCTGGGACTGGTCTGTTGTAGTTCAGGACCATAATCCGGTGTTGGCTGGCTCTTGGGCAGAAAGGACAGGCTGAGGGAAGGGCAGAGGAGAAGCCGCTCACCTTTTGGGCTGGAAGCAAGCGAGCACGTCCTGGCAGGGAGACACCCCTCCCCTGGCGCCCACCTCTTCCAGCCGGACCCCCACACCCATGCCAGCGCAGCCCACTTCTGAACTCACAGTCCGTGGTTCCTCCAGTGAGTGCAGCACCCTCGCAAGTAGACACCTCTCAGGAGCCCACAGACAGTACAGCAGGACCTTCGGTTGAGGCCTATCTGTTCTTGAGGCTTACCTTGTGTTCTAGGCGCCAAGGACAGGACCCAGGGCTTCCAGCTTGCTAGACAAGCATTCTCCCACTGAGCTAAATTCCCAGCCTTGTAGCAGGACTTTCAGAGGACGCACTAGATGTTAATTCTTCATAGAGTCAGAGCAGGAGCTTTGTCCTGGAGCAGCACTGTCACCTGCAGAGGCATCACCTGTAGAGGCAGAGGCGTTCTCCTACCTGTGGGCTGACCCAGCCAAGCAGGGAGAAAGGCAGTGAGTCTGGGGAGGGATGGCACGTGGGCTGTGGAGCTGGACACCCAGCTCCACCCAGGGACCTCTCAAGGCCATGCTGTCACAAAGGGAACAAGCTGAGAGAACACAATTCAGAGGACAGTGGTGAGCCCCGAGTGAGGAGACAAGGAAAGAAATGAGCAAAGATCTGGGTCTCAAGGAACATTCCACGTGGGTTGTGCTCATGGCCACCCAGTGGGAAGGATGAATGGATGCTGACCACGGTCAGGGAAGAGATGAGGGGCACAGGGGCCGGCGCGCTGGCTGCCAGCATTGTGCCTTGGGGCCCACTCTGTGGTCCCACGCCGTGGTCCCTGATGGATTCCGGTTGCGTTGTGTAAAAAGCGCCACAGAGAGCAGAGCAAGGCTGACCCAGGCCACGCAGGATGCTGTCTTCCCAACTTCAGTGGCGGCTCCACCCTGCCACATCATGGGCTCCTCAAAAGACCAACTTGAGACTCTTGTCAACATTTAAACTGCCTGCATGTGGGCAAGCCTGGGCGGAGATTAACTGCCGACTCCTGCGTGCCCGCCGCCTCCCCAAGCGACTGGAGGCAGCCAGCACCGCACACAAGGACCTAATTAGCAGCTGGGATTTGGGCGGAAGGTCTGCTGCGACGCTCAGCCAGATGCTGCTTTTATCTCCGAAGATGATTTGCAGCCTCCAAAGTGCTTCAGTGGCTTCCCCGGGCCTTTGAGGAATTTTATCTCACTTGAATTACTTCTGTGGACTCCGAGGGACGCTGAGGAGAGTGAGCCGCCCAAGATTAGGTCTCAGGGAGGCTGAAAAGAATGCTCAGCAGTCGGCATCTCACCCACTCTATTTGCATCTTCAGAGGAGGCTGGCACCCTCCACTTGAGTTGTCCTCAGCTGGACAAGATGTGACTTTATGAATGCTGGTCTGGGGCGGGGAGACAGGTGGGGCTGTAGCTTGCTGGCTCTTGCCATTGGAGAGGCTCAGCATGGCCTCAGCTGTCTCCGTCCTTCCCTGCATGTCTCTGCTCTTCGCTGGGCAGGGTCCCTGTTGCCCCTACATGGACCATGGCCCCCTCGGCCCTGTGGCCAGTGTCTTCACTCTGCCTGTCATGCTGCAGCGATGGGAATGACCTTCCATGCCAGGATCACTGCTGTGCTCCACCCAAACCTTCAGTGACTCCCACTGGCCTGAGACCGAGTCGAGAATCCTGCGTTCAGAGCCTCCGTGCCATAGACGGAAACTCGGGGACCCCGCCACTGCGCACCCCCACCTCTACGTCTCCAAGTGCACAGCACTTACCCAGAACAGCAGGCGTACATGGCTTCTACTGCAGAGCAGGCTCTGATCTAATTGCTTTCCAGAGACTCACAGTCCGCTCCCACTGTCTCTGAGAAGCAGGCACTGTGGCCAGCACCCTGCTTCATAGAGGAGGGAGCTGGGGTCAGAAGATGTAGGCGCCTGTCCCAGGATGGGTACAGACAAGCCGGGGCCGAACACAACCACGCTGCACTGCTCTCCTCAACTGGGGAGCTTCATGCAATAGCATGGAAGGTCCACGGGGCACATTGTATATGCATTCACAAGTGTGTAATGTGCTCTGTTGGTGGCCTCAGGTGCCTTTTTAGCTGCACAGCTTCACTCACTGATCATCTTTCCAGCTTGGTCCAAAAGTCGTCTTGTCCCCATGTCTTTCTTAGTTCTCAACACTCTGAACACTTCTCGAAGACTCAAAGGGACCAATTTTGCCAATTTCCCAATGAGGACCCAACCCTAATCAGCCAGGAAGTATCCCGGGAGACACACACCCCAACCCCTGTCCGCCCTCACTGGGCTTTTGGGTTTTAGGTCTGTGTCCTCAGTCAGTTCAAAATGATGTAGTCCCCAGAGGCAAAGCCTCAGGACCACCCAAAACTCGTTAGAGTTGCAAGTCTCAGGCTTTCCCCAGAGCCACTGGCCCCAACATTTTGAGGACCAGTGGGTCAAGGAAAGGCCGCACATGCTCTCCTAGAGAAGAGCCGGCCTGTCGGCTCAATCCAGCCCATCCGAGGACTGGCTCCTGGGGTCGCTGCTATACGTAAGGTCTGTAACATGTCCCCATATACCGGGCCCCTGGTCCTTGCCTTGGCACAGCTGTTGGCCACTTCCTCCTAAAAGGAGCATGGGTGCCTCTGTGCCAATCCCTTCCCTGCTCAGGGCTGACTCACAGCCCCTAATTCCTGCTGTGCTGGTGCTGGCACCTGGAGCAGCACAGAGCCTGGCCACCAAGCAGCCGGAGGGGCGGCAGACCAGGCACTGCCTGGGAAATTGCTAAGAGTCCACGGGAGCCCTGGCAGCACACTGTTCTCTAGGGCAAAAGCATTTCAGATGGTCTGGCTGTGGCAACTTGAAAATAATTACAAAAGTCAGTGGACATCCACATGGGTTTAGGCTGAGATCAAATGTCATAGCGAATCCGAGTCAGAATGACCTGGAAGGCCTGGAAAGGGGCTGCTGACCGACCTAACACGTTTGCATGGACATGTGATAGTTGAGTAAGTCCAAATGCATGTTCCTAGGAGTCCGAGCAAAGGATCATACAGGGAGGAAGAGGAGGAGCTGAGTGTGGGCCGTCTTTCCTGCACCGAGGCTCCTGGAAGGGCTGCCTGTGCCCAGCGCCCTGCCAGCTCCGCAGTGTCTTCCTCCTCCCTGCTTTCCCCAAGTACTGCAAGTACGCTCGGCTGCACCCACTGAGACCTTCCCCCCGTGCGCCCCCTCCAGATGTGCCTACCACTGTCCTCTCTGTCTTTAGGGCCTGGGCTCGGATGCTGGCTCCTCGTGACTGCCCGCTGCCCTTGTGCTCACTTCTGGGGGCTGCAGGAGCGAATGGGCCCCACCAGCTGGCTGCAGACAGCAGCAATTCAGCCCCCTTTCCAGCGGCCTGGAACCCAGGTCTGAGCTGCCTCTGGGCCACGTCACTCTGAAGGCTGCGTGCAGATCTGCTCCAGCCCCTCTGCTAGTCCTGGTGGCTGCCGCACTCCATGCCTTCCACATGGGTGTCCACAGACACTGCTGTCTCTGTCTGTATGTATGTCCGCCTCACGAGGACACCACCCACCTTAGCACGGTCTGCACTAGCCTAACACAGTTGTTTCTGCAGAGGCTGTTACCAGAAGTGGCCTCCAGGATCGGGTCTTTAACACAGGTTAGAGTCAGGAGACAGGCGAGTGTGGCTGCTTCCCACATCAGCATCCCCTTCTGCCTTCCGAGGGCATTCCCGTGTATCTGTAAGCCCACATGCTCTCTCCCTGCCTGCCTCCACCCACCTGGAAGTGTTGGGGTCCGGGCAGCTGCTTCTCTATGCTGTGAGGAGCAGGATTTCCAGATTAGGAGGTGGGGGGGGGGTCACTCCTGGAGGAATGAGGCTTTGGGGCTGTGACCTTGAAGAGGAATTGGGACCCCATTGCTCAATCGCTCCCCTCACCAGATGCCATGGTGAGGGTGGCTTGGCTGAGCCGCAGGTCCCACCTCCACGTTCTGCTCAGAGGGCCGAGGCCCAGAGCGATGGAGCCAGATATCTCTGATGCCAGGAGCTGAAAGTAGCTCCTCCAAGTCGCAGCCTCGGGCTGCATCACAGAGATGCCAGGCAGACAGACAGTGGCTGAAGCTGACCCAGCGGAGCCCCGGGCTTCCTCGCGCAGCTGAGAACTGTGAGGTTGGTGCTTGGGTGCCGGCTCAGTGCACAGACCCCAGGTGCTCTTGGTGTGAGCTCTTGGTGCTCTTGATGCTCTTGTCCCGAGTGTGACCGACACCCCTCTTCTTTGAGACATACTACTTCAACGATGGCTTAAAATTCAAAAAAATATTATTACAGACACACTGCCAATAATCTCAAAATACTAGTCTTTGCTTCAAACGTGCTCATCTCCCTGTCCTTGCCACTCTCTGCAGCAGCTCTGGGGTCCTTTCCTGAGTGTCTTGGTGTCCAGTGGTGGCCACCTCATGCCCAAATGGGTTCTAAGGGATTCCTCGTCATGGGTGCAGGGACCAGGCCTCCCCAGCGCCTCCCTCTGGGGTCCCTGCCCAGGAAGGGTGAGCACGGCAGGTCTGTCTTATGAACGGCCCCGTGTCAGATGTTCCAGTATCACACCAAGAACGGGCCAGGGCACCATCCCCTCTCCTCGTGATTTTCCTCATTGGACAGATGGTGCCGATCAAACACTGAACCGAGCGTCAACCAGACGAGACCTTGGATCGGGAGGAGCAGGTGGTTGTGTTTGCTGCCCTAAGAGACCGGTAGCACTTGCGAACTGCAGAGTGGAGTTAACACAGTTCCCGACGGGTTAGCATTCGGAGCGCCATGCTCTGCCACTGACTTAGGAGGCGGGAACGGGGTTGAGCTGCTTGGGTTTGGCCTTTGCGTCCTCTAAGTGCTCCTCGCTGCCGTGGCTTCCTGCCAAGCCTCTGGCCCTGCAACAGTTTGGCTCCAGACTCACCCGCTAAGGTCAGCGAGGAAAACCCATAGAGGCTGCCTTGCCATGAAATACCCTTCCCCTACCTGCAGAGCTTTCTGGCTGTTTGCCCAGACTCAGAAAGCTCAGAATTTTGTAAACTTAGAGAGCAGTATTTAGCTGCTTTGGACTTCAGTGTCTCAGAGCTTAGTCAAAAATCTAATGACTACAGGTGAAGCCAGACGCTTCCAATTATCTCAAGCAGGAAACACTCACTGGGGGAGGAGAGCTGGGCACGGCTCGGGCCAAGCAAGGAGGCAGCAGCTCGGCAGCTGGGCCCGACATGAGACAGGAGGAGCCTATCCACACCACAGCTCCTCATGCTGCTGCCCTCCGCGGTCTCTAGGCCCCTTTCTCCCTGTGGACAGGAAGTGGCTACAGTGCCTGCATCCATCCCCTCTGTCAGCCCCTTAGGGGTCCGACGGCCACTGCCATTCCCAGCCACGTGTCGATGTCACTGTACCTAGGGTGCATGTGCTGCAGGCCAGGCCCTGCCCTGGGCTGTCCAAGTTTCCAGCTATGAACCTGGTCCTCCATTGTCCCCACTCACCACTGTCAGGGTGCCTCTGTGAGGTCCAACAATGATATCTACCCCACCTACATAGTCAATGAACTGCTCCTATTATTAATAAAGATGGGTGGGCAGCATGGTTCTCCTTGCAGCCAAGCACGCTCTGTAATACTTGTGCCCAGAATTTAAGAGCGCCCCTCCGGCTCCAGCAGCTCTGCCAGCCCATCTCCAGCTGGGCCCACAGCAGACTCCCTGCTCCAGGCCCCTCAGCACCCACACTCTGAGGGCACCGAGGAGGCACAGGCAGGGCTGAGCACAGCAGGTCCCTTTGCTTCTCCTAAATACACTGGGAGAGTAATCACTTCCTCTAGGTACAGCAAGTACAGGAGAGGCAGAGAGGCCCAGCGTGGTCCAGCCAAGGGAGGTCCTTCTGGAGAGACAAAGGCAATTCTGGTCCCAGAACCATCACTGAGGTCTGATTTTATAAAGGTGCCAGTAAGCCATGTGTTTGAACAGTCTCCTTTACAGTAACATTCATGGGATGATGGAGGCCCATTCACTTGGGCTTGGAAAGGTCAACCCTTGAACCACCCAGCCTCCCCCCGACCCTCCCCGCCCCCCGCAGACTGCCTGGACCCTGCATCTCTGTGCTCACCTGGCACCAGCAGGGCTCTAAGGTTCTCTGTTGGGCATATTCCCACTTAAGAAAGAATATTCTTTAATCTCCCTGTTTGCTCTTTTTAGATCTCTATAGACCTTTCTTCCCTGTCTTCTGGAGCTGATAATCCATCATGACCAAAAGTCCCAGACTCCTCTCTAGATCATCCCATGCTTCTCTGCCTGTCCCTGATGCCGCCCCCCATCTCAACCCTGGGGATAATGATGCTCTCCTATTATTAGAGTGCCGGGAGGCTTCGATGATAGCTAGGATATGAACTCGTAGTAGGGATACACTTATGCAAATAGTTATGCAAATATTCTCCACCAATCTCTCTCTCCCTCCTGCGGGAAGATAGAGTCCCTTAGAGGGAGTGTCACCACATCCATGTGACCCTCATGCTAGCACAGAGAAGACAGTGTGCCAAACAATTAATGGGCCTCCAGCGCAAGCGTGGGACTCCCCGTCTTAGAAAGAGAAACCTCAACCCTGAGGCGGGTCCAGAAGTGTCCAGGAGAACGGGAAGAAAGGAAGGCAGGGCAGGCAGACCCTGGCCCACCGGCACCCCTGGACATCACGCAGCCTCTGTGCACGCCACAGGTGCACAGGGGAGAGACATCCACGCACGCACGCACACGTAACGAGGCCAGGTAGCAGGCAGGCTCCCTTAGCTGGGGGCGGCAGGCATTTCACAATGTGCATGTTTATCAAAACATTCGCTTGTGCGTGCTAAACACAGGCAGTGTTTGTCAGTCATCCCTCCATAAAGCTGGAGGAATGTGACAAAAATAAAATAAAGACAGACGCACTGTGGAGAGGAGGTCCTCTTGTGCGGGCAGCAGTGTCTCGGTTGGGCCTCTGGCCTGTGAGCTAAGCCAGGCACCCAGCGTCAGCGTGTGACCCACGCGGGCTCCAGGCAGCAACACGTGGGTCCCCTCAGAAGCTGGGGCCCGAAGACGCTTCTGCCTCTCTGGCAGCGACCTCTCCTGGACTATGGAACAGACATGTTGAGGGTGAATGAGGCCTGGGACACCCCCATGAGCTTGATCTGCTGCACACAGCCCAGCGGTACCTGTCACAGGCCTCTGAGGGCATGGTCACCTAGAGCTGAGGACGACCTAATGCCCGTGCTCTGCCCACCCCTCCAGACAGCCCAAGGGGACAGGACAACACCTGAAGCAGCTACCTGCAGGCGGATATGGGCATCACCCACTTCCGCCCCCAGTGAGGTCCCTGTCACACTCTGCAGCACCCTCCTCCCATGGAGTCCCTGTCACTCTTGGCAGCAGCCTTTTCCTGCCACCAGCTAAAGGGCAGCTATTTATGTGCCGCACTCTGCTTCAGCAGGCCTGTTTGCTGCTGACTAAAGTCTTCCCTCTCCCGGGATCACCAGCCACCCCCTCTTCAGCCAGCTCCAGCTCTGGGGCAGGCCCCACCTCCCTGATGGCTCGCAGCACCTGGGCTCTCAGGCGCTTTGGAGTGGGCAGGCAACCCCAGTCCCGGCATCTTGGGCCCAGCACCTGTCTGCGACTGAGCCAAGCCACCGTGAGAAACAGCTGTGGCTGGAGAGGTTGACAGCAAGAAAGCAGGGTGGCACTTGGGGGTTCAAGGAAAGATGAGGACATGGAGGGCCCTAGGCTCAGAGACCCAGGAGGGCACGGTACAGGGTTGGGAGCAGAGACGCTTATCCTGATCTCAGAGTGGGGACGTGGAGGAACCGTGTGAGTGCCACACCCACAGGCAAGGTGGTGGGCCATTTCCACCCCCACACCCCTGTGCTACTGCTGGGACCAGATCCGAGGTGACGGCTGAGCTCCATCCCACATGCCAACGCCAACCAGCCGGTACTCACTTGCACACTTTGTAGACCAGGCTCCAGGCTACCCCTGGGCTCCCACAAGTGGACCGCAGTGACGGATGGGCCACGTCGGCCAGGAGGCAGAGGGGGAGTGCAGCATCGGGCCAGGTGCTCTCCGGCTTGAGCGAGATTGCTTCTGAATTCACATCTCAGCTCCTCAGATCCCGTGCAGCTGTGAAGTACAGCCTCTTTCTGCTGGAACATGTGTATCTCTCAAATTGTGCTTCGTACCTGGCATCTTTTGCTAGGACGGAAAAGTGACTCCAGGGATTTTCAAAAAGGAACACTGTGGGTTTTTTTCTCCTGAACCTCCTAGAAATATGACCATGTAAGAGTACCAGAGGCTGCTGTCTGTATCCCTCAGAGGCAGAGAGAGGCAGACAGCTGGGAGAATTTAGGACAGCTGTGAATTATTCAGGGCCCCTCGCTCCACTCGCACCTTCGGAAGAGTGTGGCTGGGAGGTTTCTGCTACATGCACCTGCTTGCTTAGCTAGAGATGCGGAGCCTGGCCCGTGACACAGGGGAGCCGGGGCCTGGGCCGGGAGCGCCAGGAGGTGCACTAGGTGGTGGGTGCCCACCGTGCCGCAGGCTATGCTCCAGGCGCTCAGATGTGCCAAGGAAGAAGGGCAGCAGCAAGGAGCTCAGACCAAGGGAGTGTGGAGGCAGTATCTGGGCGCAGAATTCCCTGCCAGAGGGCTGGGCTTGGCTTCAGCTCTCCTGCGGCCAGTGCAAGTCTGGTGCAGAGGCTCTGGGCCAGGACGTTTGAACCTAAAGGTCTCCCAAGCCTGTTCCTTCATTCCACCCCCGCCCCGTGCCCAAGGAGACCCACCCCAGCCTGGCGGCTGCCTGCCTGTGAACATCCCCGCTGCCCTTCACTGCCTACCTGACCTTCAGCCAGCCTCGCGCTGCAGCCGCGCTGCCCCTCAAATGAGCACCTCCTGGGTTCTCCCGGATGCAACTTCTCCGTGGCTCCCTTCCCTTTGCACCAAATCCCACATCCCCGAAACAAGTTTTTGACAGCTGCGACCCTCCCATGACCTCAGCCCTGCTCCTCCCTGCCAGTGCTGGCTGCAAGCCTCTCCGCACAGGCCGCAGCCCCATCGCGTCCCCGGGCCCTGCTGCTGCTGCTGCCCTGCCACGTTGAGCAGGGCTGTTCTCCGATCGTCTGTCTGTGTCTCTGGTCTTTCAGGCAGCGCATTTCGAGGGTGGGAGCCGCTCCTCCTCATCTCCAGTGCCTGCCACCTGCGTGTGGTCCAGCCACCCCACAGCCACGTGCCAAGGGAATGCGCAAATGCGTGAGACTGCTGCTCTAGCAACCGTCCCACGGGAAGGCCTAGTAGTCACTTTTAATTTTATGTACTGGGGCTGGGGAGATGGCTCAGTAGAGCAAGTGCAAGGGCCTGAGTTCAATCCCCAGTTCCTAAAAAACATTATTTGTTTATGTATTTATTTGGTCTTTTTAGGTAAGATTTCACTGTGCAGTTCAGGCTGGCCTTGAACTCATTTGTGGCCCAGTCTGGCCTCAAACTCACCTTGATCCTCCTGCTTCAGCCTCCCAAGTGCTGGGATTATGCGCGTGTGCCACCATGCCTGGCACTGGCTATTTTAAGGGATGAAATCAGAGGCAACTTGGAATTTGAATGTGATCACTAGTAGCTTACCTGGATCTTTCCTAACTGATCTTCCCAGTTTGAATTCCTAGAGGATGAGGATTCTGGAACTCGATGATCCTTGTGGTGGTGCTGGGGGGCAGGGAGGGAAGCTCTGGGGCAGCAGGAATTGATTCACCAGAGCATGGTCGCTGCTTAGCCCTGGGCCTACCTGAACTTCACAGCGATGGGGACGCAGCCCTTGTCCAGATGTGTGTGTGTGTGTGTGTGTGTGTATGCACGTGTGTGTGCATGTGTGTCAGAGATGAGATGGGATCGGGATCTTCTTGTTTCTGTCTTTTGCAAGGCAAATGTTAATATTCCATGTTGTGAAAGAAATAGTCTTGTGCCGCTGAGGTGATAAGTGTACTTACCTCTTTAAATGCTGCTGGGAGAAAATTCCTGCCTGATTCCTGACATCTTCTTGTTGCAGAGGAATCCTACATAGGCCATTAGGCTTCCTCTCTTCCGCCCTGGGTGTCACTCTGGCTTCTACTGGGAGATGCATCTGAGAGTCTCTGGTGGCCTCTCACTCGCAGGTGCCCTCTCCCAGGGGTGGCCAGTAAATGCTAGGCCAGGCCGGACTCTGAGCTTTGTGCTGCGACCCTGCACCCGTCCTTGCCTCTCCCGGGAGACAAAGACCAAGACACACGTGCTGTGTGGCATGAGGCGTATCACCGACGGCTGCTGGAAGGGTCGGCGGGCCGGAGCTGAGGAGCCAGGTGTGGCTTCCGGACACGCGCTTCCCGGAGCCTGGACGCCTCTGCATGGAGCACCTGGCCCCTGCCCGTGCCTCACGCTGCAAACTCCAGCTGCTTGTCCCCCCCCTCATGCTGCAGATTGGAGGGGCGACATGGGCACTGTGCGGACCACACCGTGCTGGTGAGTGACTCAGGAGCAGGTGTAGGCTCAGGCCACCTGCCGCCCGCCCCAGCACTAGCTGGCTGAAGCACTCGCACCTCTGGCCACACTGCACTGCCAAGCCCAGCAGGAGGGGTGAGCTCTGTGGTCACACGGGCTCCTCTGGGACTCACCCTGCAGGTTGGGTGGCCCTCACCCGGAAGCGAGGGACTCTGGGTGCTACGTACTTGGGTGTGTTTTTTGTTCTGTACACAAGGAAACAACCTTGGGGAGCAGACCCAGCCTCACGCCTGAACTCATCCTTGTTTCCTACAGAACTTGCGCGTGGCCTGAGGGTGACTGCCCGTGGCACTGTCAGCAGCTCTGCGCAGGAGACGAAACTCAGGGTGTGGAATGCTCCGCTTGTGGCTCCAGGTGGGTGCCCAAAGCTCTGGATTCGAAGCATCTCAGATCTTGCACCTTGTGCTTCCAGATTAGGGGCCTCAACCTTGCTCACTCACATCGGCCCAAACCTCCCAGCTGCTTGTCCAGTCCGTGCATCCCCAGTGGTGGCAGCAGGGTCCTGCGTGTGTCCCCAGGGCCCAGCAGCACTGCTCTGCCCATGCGGAGAGCCTTCCTGCACAGCTCACTCAGGAGTGAGTGCCTCAGCAAAGACCCCAGGGTAGTGCTGAGGGCAAGAACCATGATCCTTGCTTTCTTCCCAACTTCTCCCTTCACGTCAGCAGCTGGCAGCAGCTGGCCAGCCACGACTCTCCTGGGATTGCAAACCCGGGGGCTTTGGTCTGTGGCTCCGAAGAGCACCCTTGGCCCTCCGCCTCTTTGTTCTCAAATTCTCATTTCCTCCTAAGCGCTGAGCCTGCTTCCTACCATGAAGGTTGTTATTTTTTTAAACTGGGTCAGTGGATTCTGATCCCAACACACCGCGATGGCATAACATGATAGATTAAGCCTAGACAGTCACAATTAATTCCTAAACAGACTTAATTTAATTTCCCTTCTCCAATAAACCCAATTTACCTCCGCAGAGGTGTGACATGTTTGATTAGACACAGCGATGCCAGCACAGCCAGCCTTACAGAGACAGGGCTGTGTGCGCCACACGATAAGAGATCAAAGCCCGGAGAGTGCTCGGCGGCCAGCGTGGTGTAATTCAGCAGAACCTGCAGCTCCTGGTCCCTGGCTGCTCCTTAATTGGAGAGATAATTGCGTGGGCGGGATGGGAGGACAGAGAGGAGACTCGCACAGGAAATCCCCGCCCCCGGAGCTCCTGGGTGCTCACAGGTCCGTCTGGCCACCAGGGCCTCAAACAGCATCACAGGCACTGATTTGTATGTCGCTGCTCAGGCAGGCGACTATGGCTTCAGCTGCCCACGGTTGATGGGGTGCCCATATGTTACGGCTTCTGTCTAGATGCCCCCAAAGCCTCAGGAGGTCATAAGGGGCCACTTTTCAGAGGTGGCTGCATCGAGAGTGGGTGATACTAAGATGGAGAGAGGTGGTCACTCACTCACTGACTGGACTGGCAGAGTTCCGGGCGTGGACTATGGGAAGGCCCTCCGTGTGCCGCCGCCCCAAGGGCACACAGCCCGGATGGGAAACAAGGGACAGAAAGAGGGCTGCTGCTGTCCCTCGTCACTTGCTGCTTCTTCGCTGCCTTGCTGCCTGCTGCATGCCATGTGCCATTTCTCCTCCATGATGCCGTCTGCCACGCCACCCTCTGTGGAGCCAGCTGCTGTGGGCGGAAACCTGTACTCCCCACGCTGTGAGTCAGATGCTGCTGTCCTCCTTTAACCTCGGGTATTGGGCATTTTGTCTGAGCAATGGAACAAGTAACCGAGACACAGAGAAGGCTTAGGGAGCTGTTTCTGACCACACTTATTTGATCTGCTCTGCACGTACAGAAACAGGTGAGACACAGGAGTTCTCCATTGCTCAAAAGCGCTGGCGCTGGGGTCGCACTGCGCCCCACCCAGCTGCATCAGTTGATTTTTGCCACACGAGGGCGCTTTCACCAGGTTACAGCGCCCACCCTGGCTTCTCTTAAGGTGCGCAGACAGCTGCCGCGCACGCGTTCTCACGTCTGGCTCCTTCCTGGCAGCTGGGCGGCCTCAGACTGCCGAGCTGCTCAGAGCCTTGCTGTCTTCTCCGAAAGAAGGCACGTGGAGGTCGTGCGGGTCACCTCCGAGCTCTCCGAGGGTTGCGTGAGGCTGGGGGACAGTCTGCGCCTGCATCTTTGGACTTCTCAGGCGGCACACGCTTGCCCGCCCGGCGCTTTCTCCCCGGTAGTCGGGCGTCCACAGGAGGCCCGCGGCCCTGCTCCTGATGCACACCAGCATCCTCGGGCTGTGGGAGGGGCTGGCAGCGATTGTGGTGAGGAACAGCCTCTCTGGCTGTCGCAAGGCACCAGTGCAGCCCAAGCTGTCGCACCCCTCTGAGTTGGGCAGCCAGCTGTGCTCCTGCCGGGCAGTGGCCCAGCACTGCAAAGCCCGTGGGGGCCTAGGCCCCTGCTCTGCCCGCTCTGAGCTGGGTGGCATTCGGGGCTGCCCTGCGCCAGCACCCACAGCATAGCCAAGACAACTGGGTCGTCCTGGAAGCTGGGAGCCCAAGCCCGGGAGTGACAGCGTCGGCATCCCCCGGCCTCTCTTCCAGGCATCTGGCTGAGGCAAGGTAGGAGAGATGAAGGCTAGAACGGGGACAAGGAGAATGGCAGTTTCTGTTTTCCCTGAATGACACCTTGCACAGGGACACAGGCACCGGCTGGGTGGCCTGACTCCACAGGGACCCACTCCCGCTCTCCTGCTGGGAGACACCGAGCTCCCTCAGCCCGCCCACTCCGGGCCACGATGTGCCACCTCTTTGCTCCTCTGAGTGAGGGCTTTCAGCTGCTGCCCAGTCAGCGCTGCGGGTCTCCAGTGGATGCGTCCTCAGCTCCCCGCACAGTGGCCATAGTGAGCCTGCAGCTCAGTCCAGTGGGCAGGATGGTCAGGGACCTCCAGGAGCCCTCACGGGGACATCGCCTCCACACATGCAGATCCTGCACAGCTCCCACATGAGGACACGGGCACAGGTAGTGCGGGTCACATGCAGCCTCACTGTAACTTGGGGACCTCTTGGAAGCCCTCACTGTCACACGCAGTTCCTGGCCTCAGTCCTCATTTGTCTACCTGTAGTTCCCGCCCAGTCCCAGAGCTGCAGGTGTCCTCTCCATCCTCAAGGTCCCCAAATGTGCCTACAGTCCAATCTCTCCTACCATCCAGATTGGGTGTGGAAATGCCACACTCACCCAGTGCAGGCACACTTACACGTGTGCACTGCATACCTCATGGTTACACCCACGGTGCACCTCACAGTCAGACGTTCAGGAGAGAAGCCTCCATCTTCTATCCAAGCCAGCTTCCCTCAGTCTTTCCAGCTCTGTGAATTGCTCCACCAGCCACCAAGTCGCTCAAGACAGTCTTGGGACCCTCAGTTTTCTCCCCGCCAGTCCAGCTGTCCGAGGCCTTAGTCCTCCCGCGGTTCAGCCCATGTCCCTGCTGCAGATTGAACCTGCAGCTCTCCCTGTGCTGTGTGTTTCTCGAATCTAGGGAAGCACCCACAAGACCCAAACCAACTCCTCACAGCCCTGGCATCTGTGTGTGCTGAGAAGACCAAATCTGGAGCCAAGGAGTCCTATGTGGAGCCTTCTCCATGACCTCCCTGCCTTTGTCTCCACCCGTGGCTCACTCCTCTTTGGCAGACACAACTTATCCTGCCTTTTCTGGCAAGTGCCATGCCGTGGCCACCAGGGCCTCCTCCTGGGTTGCTCAGCCCACAGGTGCCACGTGGCCTGCTCCCACTGACTCGTCCTCCATGTGAACCTTTGCTGGGAAGCTCCCCTGACTCATTCCTCTTCTCCATGGTTCCCAGTCAAACTCTATCCTACGCCTATTTTAACTTTCTATAGCATTTAGCTCCTTTGTGAACGGCACGCGCTTGCCCTTTGGCCCTCTCCCATGTGTGCAGGGGCCATGGGGGGCACCTCTTCGGTCTGGCTTGCCCAGATTTCTGCTTCCTGCAATGGTGCCCAGTATGCTGGAGCGTAGAAAGGCCTTCTGATAAGGAGAGAAAGGCCCCCTGGAGGCCAGGCAGTGACTTCCCTGTGGTGCAGGCGCCAGCCGCATCATCATCCAAAGTGAAAATCCTGCTGGCCAGCTGAGTCCAGCCACCAAGAGCACCACAGAGCATCCCACACCACAGTCCACTTCTTCCCAGTCATGCCAAATGCAGAAGTGGTGCACGGCTCGGGCTCGGCAAGGCTGAGGCTGACTGGCACGGGCTGGGGCGCTCTAGACTCCTGGCCACGCAACTCAGAAGTGATCCGGGGTTTTGTCGGAGAGAAGCCAGGGGCCCTGCCCACCCTGCATCACGGGGCTACTTCAGCAGCAGAGCGTCTGACTGGATGGCTCGTTTCCTTACACAAGAAGAATTCCAGGGTAAGTATTGTAAAAGGCGCCGAGTCTGCCGTGCTGATGGCGGATCTGATTCACACGTAAAAGCCGCACTACTCAGGATACATGAGCTAGCCACTCCCTCCCTATAAACACAGCCACTCCATCTGACCCATGTTCAGGTGTCGGGCACTGCTGCCCTCGCTGCCCTCCCTGCGCTGGGACTGACTTGGAGAGCAGGAGACCGTGGTGGCCTCCTTCATAGCAGGAAGAGGCTGATGTTGGGTCTCACCTGGTTTCTCTGCCATCTTCCAGTCAGGTACCTTGAGCATCTGCAGACAGCTGCACCGATCCCTAAAAACTCTCTGTTCACCCTCCTGTCAACACTGAACTCCAGGTGAGCAGAAGACCATTCGCCTCATTGATGGATGCCCCTTTCCTTGCTAGCCTAACACGGATCAATTTTATTGATAATGCAACTAGTATCTTCCAGCCCTGCCCTCCCTCCACCCTGACCATCCCTCCATCTCACCCTTGGCCTTGGGTTTGGAGTCATTTGCTCTTCCTCAGAACATCTTGACAAGCTGCCAGGGAGCATGCACCTCCTCACCAGTCCCCGGAGCAGGGCATTCGGGCCACACCTGGCCGTGCTGAAGCTGCATGGTGGCTTAAGAGGATGCGAGTGGGTGCCCTCAGTTCTGTGCTGACATCTTCTCGTCGCGCAGGATTCTGAGCCCAAGCTCACTCTGCTTATCTCTCTAGCACAGCAAGCATCACTGTTGTATAGTGCAAGCCCCTTTCCCTGCTGTGAGCTGCTCCCAGGGAGAGGCCCCACGAGGCTCACACCATGCTCACAGAGGACAGCAGTGTCCGGAGAATGAGGACGGGTGGCCAGGTCCCACGGGGAGGCATCTTTCTCCTAGGGTGGAAAGGGGCCCAGCCTGCCCCCTGGATCCTGTGGAACACCAGGCTCCCCCCACAAAGATAGGTCCAAATGCAGAAGGGTCTCCCCAGGTTCGTGATGGAGTCACAAGATGAGACTGTCCTGGGCTACCTGGTGTCCCAGATCCAGTGAGAGCATCTCAGAGATGGGCTGTGAGAGCAGGGCTGAGCTGAGTGACAAGGCCACCAACAAGGGACACCAGCAATACCGGGGCCAAAGAAAGGATGACAGACTGTGCCCTTGTCAGCACCCCTCTGCCCACCCCAGCCCCACTCCAGGCTCCCCCTCACCAGCTGCCCTGTCTGTGACATTCCGAGTCCCTGCTGCACCTGGGCTCAAGCCTGCGCATTTGCAATGGGCTCTTCTCGAGAGACCGCTCAAGTCTACACCTTATTTTTGCAGAGGAAGACAGTGACCACAGAGCCACCAATGTTGGTGGGCTCAGAGCTGGCTGGTGTCAAAGGCAGTCCTGAGGTGGGGCCCTGGGCAGCGAGCAGGTCACAGCCCCTGGGCTCGCTGGTGGCTTGATCCGCCCGAGAGTTCACAGCTGGTCGTGCAGCGGGAGGCCATGCCTGGCCAGACAGGGTCTCCGGGGGCCCGCGAGGTGTTCCTCCTTCCTGAGGTGAACACTGAGCTCTGGCTCTGCCATGCCCTTGCGTCACGCTGCTGCTGCGCAGAGCTGGCCAGCCCTGGACTGAACTGGTCCAAAAGAACCGCGCCTCCTCTCAGCTGTGGGTGCTGGGTGTGGCGCATGCGTGTCAACTACCCGTCCTACTTCTGTTTCCAGCTTACGAGCGTTGCATAGCAGCGAACCATCTGAGTAGCCTGCCAGGATCCGGGAGGCAGAGAAAGAGGGAGAGAAGGGCACGACAGGAGGGAAGGAGGGGAAGGCAGGAAGCCAGGAGCAGAGGCCGAGGGTGCGGCTCTGAGCAGGAGCCTGGCCTCGGCCGAGCCCCACCCCCACACCTGGCCAGAGGGCTCCAGTCCTTAAGAGTGACCCTGCCCTGTGTGACAGAGATGCGGCCAGGCCAGGCAAAGCCTCCGCTCTCCTGTGTGCAGCGCTGGGGCCCCAGCAGCCCGTCCTGAGGGCTGGCTCGCTCCGGCTCCGCTGCTGACCCGGAAGTGTTCTCTGGAGCAGCAGAGGGTGTGGACGGGGACTCGGGCATCAGGAGCAGCTCTCCCGCCTCCCCTGCGTGCCTTCAAGCTGGATGTACTGCGTGCGCTCTGCCCTGTGGTGGCTGCGCGTGCTCGACACTTACCACGCGCTCAGCCTCCCCCGGCCCAGGCGGCGCAGGCAGTTCTGCTTTTGTAGAAGAAATGGCTTCTTGGCGCTTGAGTGATCTTCTGAGAGCTTGGACCCAAACCTCAGAGTTGTGGACACATGTTCCACGTGGAAAGGACGACGTGGAGGCGCGGCAGGGGCGCATAGTATCTGTCCATTTCTAGAATAAGCCCATTCCTTAAACATCTGCCAGTTTCTTCTGCCTTTCTGCCCCTGGCTGGGATGTCGCGCTGCAGGCAGGACCCCAGCAGCCACCGTGGACAACACTGATGGAGTAGTGGCTCACTTAGCCAGAAGGAGCGGTGTCCCCAGTGACCGTGGAACTGCCATGCCTGACGGGACTAGCAGCATTTACACGATGGAAAGATGGACATCTGCCTGCTTATTCTGTTTAGTGTATTATCTTCCCTGAAGACTTTTGTCAGTGTTCACCAATCCCTCTAACTGATGTTCCTCAACTTATAGGAGACTAAATGGTTTGAATTTTAAAGGGCAGATGAAACATTTAGTTTTAAATTTACCAGAGCCTTATAAATAAACAAAAATGGCTTTGACTGATTGGCTGAGAGTGGCACTGAACTGTGGGGTGGCTGTGAGGAGTGGGGTTAGAATTAGATTCGGGTTGAAACATTCTTTTGTTTTCAGGATTATCGCTTAGTAGAGACACTGACGAACTACCTGGGCTTTGGGTAGTTGCTTTATCTCATCACTGTTTACTACTAGCGTCGCCGAGCTGTTACCACACACTCACTTCCCCGATCTAAAGCGTGATCCATCCAGTGAGTTCCAGGGATTTTCATCATAGGCGCAAATAAACAAACCACTGCCACCCCCAAGTCTCTAGGATGCTTCGCGCCCTCAGAAGGAGCCCCCTTCCCAGCAGCAGCTGCTCTAGTGCCTGCCCCTCACCTCTAACGGCCACTAGCCCCAGCTCCACCACTGCAGACTCCACGGCGTGGACACCTGGCTGTGCCCTGGAGCTGCGTGGTGACTGCCTTGGCTTCCTGTTCCCCGGCGCAGCCCTCTTTGTTTCTTCCTTTCCTTGCTCACTGTCATCCGATCGTATGGATGGACCACGTTTTATTTGTTTGATCTGCTGGAGGACTCTTGAGTTGGCTTCCACCTAGGAATATGGTGAAAACACTGCTATGTGTGTCTCCCCAGAAGAGCTCTGACTACTGGGAAGTTCCTCTTCAGGCAGAGATTGGGCAGGGCCTGGCCATGGCTGGCGAGAGGGCGTGGCCTGTGGCTGGCAAGGCCCCGGTACACACCCACAGGGCAGTTCCTAAAGGCTTGCAGCTGGGGCAAGTCCCAAGTGCTGTCTTCAGTTCTTCTCCAGGAAGCCAAGCAGGATTTTGATAGGATGGCCTAGACTTGGCATCAGCGTAAGCAGTGGGGGACACAAACAGTGGCCACCATTTTCCTCACGGCCATAGTGCTCTGTCTTTCTCAGTGGTCAGCTCTAACCTGTGGAGTGTACTTTTTTCTCTAATTCAAGCTGGTCAGAACTCACTCTGCACAGTGTGTTTCTTTTCATATCTTCAGTAAACGCACAACTTTGCTACCCCTCGTGCTTGTCTTGACAGATGTTTTGTTCAGAAAGAACCTGGAAACCACCCTAGATGGAGACTCCGGCCCTGAAAACCCAGGACCGTTACTGACAGGTCCTGCTGCCGAGACCCAACGCCCAGCGCCCACAGTTCAGAAGAGCAGAGGCTTATCGCGGCCCAGTCTGTGGGGGTTTCTTTCGGATCGTGGCTTGGAGAAGGAGAGGTGTATGTTGGCTCCTAGCTGGCTGGCTTTGCACAGGACAGCACGCAGAGGGAAGTCGCACAGGAGGCTTGCTTGGGGCATGGTCACAGGAAGCAGAGAGAGCAAGGGCGGGGGGGGGCAAGACCCCGCCTGGCTGCGCCTCCCATGAGCCCCTCCTGCCGGCTGCGCCTCCCAGCGTCACACTGAGCCGCAGACTCATCAGTAGAGCCATCTACTCAGGAGGATGGCACCCCATGATCCAGGCGCCTCTGAAGGGCCCCCTAGGAGTGCCCAAGGCTTTAGTGGGACGTCTAGATGCAAACTGGATAGGTGAATGTGTTCTAGTAGCTCTAGGTGACAGCCGTGCATCTTCACGCATCTCCTGGTGATGGTTCTGGGGACTGCGAGGTTGAGCTCTCAGCAGTCAGCAGGACCCAGCCGGTGTGTGTGGCGGGGAGCAGGCTGTTCACACAGCAGCGGGTGACGCCAGGGAGCAGGAGAGCGGCAGAGGAGCGTCGCTCCCTGGCTGGAGAGATTTGTTGATTATTTTCCACTCACTCAGTCCACATACCTTTATTTCATTTTCTCCCACTGCTGGTTAATTGTGGTAATTCTCATCTTATAACATGAAGATTAATACTCAATAATTATTTTCACAAAGTTTCTGTTTTCCTTTGAATCATTTTCTTAGGCTAGATTTTCAAAAGCGGTAAAAGAAGATAAAACCTCATACGTGTCTTAATGCTTAATTACATTATTGATTTCTAAACTCATTTAGAAATGTTAATTTCAGCCTACTTCACCAGCACTGCTAAGATTTAAAATGTTTACAAAGTCTATCAAAAAAAATTCCGTGACACTGCCTTGGTTTACGTGGTGACATTACATTCTCTGTTGTTTTGGTGAAGACTGCAGCTTGGGCTCCTAATAGAGTCCTTGTGAAAACTTGAGTTTAAGTGAACACAAGTTTACACTGTTTGTGATCTAATCTTTCAAAATGAACTGAAAGGAATAATAGACAATGGAGAGAATAACAGAAATCAGAGGAAAATATGCCAAAAATGGGGTGGAACTCAGGTATAAATCAGAACCCAGAGAAAAACAGCACTTCTGAAATGGTGAGTGAGGCGGGAAGTGGAAGAGTAAGTGGGTGGTGGAGGGTGGAACAAGACAGAGGAAGACCAGCAAAGTGAGACTAGACAGGATGAGTTCAAAAGAGGACGCGGCAAGGGAAGGAGATGCGAGGTCAGTGAGCACACGTATAGGCAGAGCAGTGGGAGAAGAAAAACGGAGGAAAAGGAAAAATCTGTTAGCTCAAGAAGACTACCCACAGTAAATATATACATTAAAAATTTTAAATGGCATCACAAGTTGCCAGACTAAGTCATACAGAGATTGACTCGGATAAAATTTCTTGACTGAAAAGGACAAAAACCTTGAGGACCCGGTAGAGAGACCCGGTTGCTTCTGGAGGAAGCTGACCCGGGACAAGGCTCGGGTGAGGGGCGACATGGGGAGGGGACGTCACCGGGAAGGGCGCGGGACGCTGCTCCGTGGGCGCTGAGTCCCCGTGAGGGAGGCCCAGCTGGCCAGCGTCACTGTAGAGAGGCCGCAGGACGGCCGGTGGGGGACGCCCGCACCCGGAGCTGGGACCACCGCGCGGTGGCAGGTGGCCCTGACCTTGCTGCGCAGCCTGACTGCGGAGAGGGGAGAAAGGCGGGAGGGCGGGCGCTCAGCGAGGCGGTGGATTTACATTACTAACCGGGAGTGAAAACGTAGCCATCTGGGGAGAAAGAGCAGCAGGGAGGCGGCCACCAGCCAATTTCGGTGTCACTCGTGGCAGGCAGGACAGAATCCACATCCCGGGCGCCGAGGGCGTCGGCAGGCCTGCGAGCGTACGCGGGCGGTGCGGTGCGGGGATCCCGAGGCGTGCCCGGAGCGGGGGATCCCGAGGGGTGCCCGAGAGAAGCAGGACACGCCCGGCAGGCGCGCAGCACTCCGTGCTCCGGGAGCTGGGTCGAGGGCGCATGCGGGGCTGCTTCCCTCTCAAAAATGAAAGCTAAGCCGTAGTTGTTTGAATAGAGTGAAGAGAACTGACGGAGAAGCTATTCTGATTATATATATATTGTTTGGTAGCTTTCATTTGCAATCATAAGCTATGCAATTAGGAAATAAAGCACGTGAAGAGAATTTTTAAAAAATAAATTTAATAACAATAATAACAGAAACCCCTAAGAATAAGTTCAAGTAGTGGCAGAGTCACCACGAGGGACTATCCTACACAGCTGTAAAATGCAGTTAACCTTAGCCGTTGGTCTAAAGTGGACTCACACCAAGGGATTTTAAAAGTACAAGTACAATTTCGCCCTTCTCAGAAGTCACATTATTCAGGATAATGTTGGGGACATCGCTCTGTGTGTACGCACTGATAAAGCAAACTTCTGTGTTACTGTTTTGGTCAGTGTTCATGAGACCAGGGATTTCAGAGCAGGAGAAAGGAAATACAATGTAATAAAGAGGAGATTAAGGAAAATCCTTGTAATACTGCATCAGATTAAAATCATCAGGATAAACACATGATATATTTTCTTAAAAAATTTCTTAGCATTGAAACAAGACAGAACAGTGAAAGTCCTACGAGTTGGAAGCCTTCCTAGAGGACCCAGTACAGTCTTGAAGTAGCTTTTCACAGTAAGAGAAATCAGGAGTCCTTAGAAAAATGACTAATTCTAGGCCTGAAACAGGAAATGGACAGGGTGGACCTAATGTGCCAGATTCCTGGAAAAATAAAAATAGCTACCAGAATAATGTCAAAAATCCAGCTGTCCAGTCGAAGACATTCCATTTGCTGAACATGGGATGCTTTGGATATCAATGAGAAATAAACCAAATGGATTAAAATATCACGCATTGGCTCATGCCCACGAGTGCACAACCCTGCCCAGCATTTTTAAACTAAGGGATCATGATTCAAAGACATTAGAAAACTCAGCGATAGAAATTCCTGCATATAAATATCTGCTTCCCTCACATTAGCCCAGCAAATAATAGAGGTAAGAGGCTGATTTTGCTAGAAATGATAATTTATATTAAGTCAATTGTAACAAAGCGAAAAGGAGCCACGGAACCTGGACGCGGGCACTCTGTAAGCCCTAATTACCAAATGCGTGCGGTGACCACGCTCCAGCCCCAGAGAGACACCTGTGGCATGCGCCTCCTTTAGAAGAGCACTCCTAGTAGAACAGACCTGGACTGGACCAAGCCTCGACCCCAGCACCAGCATACAGGACTCGCAGGGGACAGAACGCAGCTTAAATATAATGTGGGGACACCGCCCTCCAGCTCCAAACCGTGGGAAACTGAGGACAGGATGGGACCACAAGGGGGGAAAGAGAGACGCCGAGGGAGAGTGTGCACTGGGTTCAAGAGCCCGAGCACACGAAGGGCAGGCCTACCCAGAAGAATAGTGAGAGGGACGCCAGGGGTAACGAGATGTCAGCGCTGCCTCAGCGTTTCATGGTTGCCAAGAGTCAGTGCTAACTTTGGTTTTCCAGCACCAGGGTTCAGACTTGGGGCCTTGCGCTTGACAGGCAGGCGCCTATGCTGCTGAACTATGTCCCGGGCTCTTAACTTTGTAAGGTATGACAGTGACAGCATTATTTATTCTGGGGACATTTATGTACTGCCTCAGATTTGCTCCAAAATAATGGAGACAAAATATCCCTATATACATACACAAATTAGGACAGGAATGTAGACGAAGCTGAGGAAATCCAGGCTCAGTATTCTGATTGTGATAGGAACTGGAATTAGGACAGCTCAGCAAGGGACACAAACCTCTGTCATGTTTCATAATTCCTAGTGGATCCATGTGGGCCATCATAGCAATAACAATTTCAGTGTAAGAACAAACTGGGAGCCGGTGGAGGCGCAGACACCGACTGGGTTGCTAGGAAAATGTAGGCAAGTGCTGGGCGGTCGGCGGATCCCAGGGTGCTTGTCACATTATTTTGCACACACTGCATTTGTATGAACTTTCTTTCTTTCTTTTCTTTTTGTATTTTAGTGCAGGGCCTACAGGGTCTCACTACACAGATTGGACTCGTAGTGATCCTCCTGTGTTCAGCCTCCTAAGCGCTGGGATTACGGGCACGTTACCACGCTCAGTCTCAGTCCCCATCCCAATAAGCCCTGGGGGTGGGGCCAGCACGGTACACTGAGATCAAAGCCCAGTCCCTGCACCTGCCTGAGCAGGCGCTTTAGTCCGCTGAGCTATCTGGCTGGCCCTTCATAATGTCTGCAATATAATTTTATGAACTTATTTTTATATCTCCCCACTTGTGGCCTTTAGGAAGGCAGCATTCGCTTCTCCTGCAGCTCAGTCACCTCAGCTACGCGCACAGGCTCTGGCGAGTCAGTCGGATGCACAGGCGGATGGGAAGCGGGTTGGAGCAAGCACACATGAAATGCAGATGCCTGCGCAGCCTGTGAAGGCTTTCCTCCTCAGATCTAATGCGAAACCCCAGCTGGGTCTCAGCTTTTTATCCAACTAAAGACGCTGCAGAGTGAATTTTCCCCAGCTAAAGACAGCGTAGTGAATTTTCACCCAACTCGACACTGAGCAGAGGTGCATGCAGGCCATCTGCTTGTCCACACCTGATTCCCCACCGTGTGGGAGGGTTACAATTGCAAATCCCATTGAAATTAGGTTTTTTTGTATACTTGCTTTAATTAAATAAATAGAATGAAGATTTTTGTCCATTCCAGGGAAATTTTGGAGAAAAATTCACCACATTCCCTCGCCTTTCGTGGGGCAGAAGGAGCATCGCTCCTCCAGAAAGTGACAGGAACAGCACATTCTGGCACATGGCATTTGGGTCGGCATAGGCAGGGAGCCAGCCGGCCGGGGTGGGCACACAACGTGCCTGGGAAGGAGGCCGCGTGGCCCAGCCCCGCCACGCTATGCACATGCCCACTGCTGTAGGGTGGCAGCATGTGCCTGCTAGGTGCAGCCACACGGGGTCTGCCCGGCCTTAGCAGGAATGAGAGCAGTACAGCCTGGCAACCCGGAGAAGAGAGCTGCATCGGCCAAACCCTCAGGTCTAGGAAGGTGCACCGAGGATGCCGGGGCGGAGAGCTCAGGAAGGAGCCAGGGGTCATCAGGAGGGGTGGTGCTGTGAACCTGAGCCCCAGGAAGACAGAGGTAGCTGTCATGGAGGTAAGGTGACAACCAAAAGTGCCCTTGGCATGCACCTTCCAGCTGCACAACAGCGAACTAGAAATGCAAAAGTGATCGTGGGTTTTGGAAGAGTGGAGCAGGAGCCAAACTGCCCCAAGGTCACAGATCTCACCTGGCCTAAGCTGGGCTGGGCCTGCAGCATCCCCGACAGATGGGCGTGTTCCTACTCCTCTGCTAGTGCCGGAAACCACTGCAGGAAGCTCCTGGTGTCCACAAGGCTGGCAGTCAGCAGCTTTGCCCCTTAGTAAGCAGGCAGGCCTCACCCCTGGGGGCAGACTGCAGGGCAGCCATCGATAACCACTGCTGGCAAGACTTTCAAGAGCAGCTGCTGGAGGTTGGCTCCTGCAGGGCGAGCTTCTGAGCTGCAGCCTCAAGTAGGGCTCTCTCCCAAAGCCTCTTTTCTTGTTAAAAGCAAAACAAGCCAAAGAGATCTAACTAATGCATTTCTACTTATAAGCTTTCCGAGGTAGTCATTTTTTTACTGCCAGTGGAGATAATAAAATGGCAATGCAAATTCTGAGATACTCCGTGCTTCATCATCTGCCAAACATCACGCAGAGGGCTCCATAAAGACCGCCCCGTGCATTCGCGTGCCTCTCCTACGTGAGGCATGAAGTCACGTGGAAGAGAAGAACAGGAAAGAGAAGCGGTCTCCCGAGTGTTCCCGCTATGTCCTCACTGCTGAGACAATGTCCAGCATGCACAGATTAAAGAAGGACGGGGCTTTGGCTCACAGTCTGCAGAGGCTTCGGTCCATGGGCAGCTGGTGCCAAGGCAGGGTGGCATGGCGGAGGAGAGCAGTCCATGGCAGGGTAGCAGGAAGCAGAAAGAGAGATCCAGGGGCAAGGAAGGCCATGCCCCCAGCGACCCACCATGTCAGCAGACCAATCTACCAACAAGAATCGTGGTCCTGGCATCCAGTAACCTTTCAAAAGCCCCACCGGTGGGCTCAGGAGGCTTGGGGACTTCTAGCTAGACATCACACACCAAGAAAGAGAATTTCTACCAGCTGCGGTTGCCGCATTTGCTGAGTGGGTCAGCGTTGCCGGATGCGAGCACCACAGACTCAGAGCTGCATTATAGCATTCTGTGGTGAGGGTGAGGTCAGCAGTGGACATGGGGAGAGAGGGCAGGAGACACGTGGAAATACCTGGAAGCTGGAGCCCTGGTGAAGCAAAGGAGAGGGGTGTAGACAGGCAGGCAGACAGGCAGACAGGCAGGCAGGCAGACAGACAGACAGACAGACAGACAGACAGACAGACAGACAGACACACTGACAGACAGACACACTGACAGACAGACAGACTGACAGACAGACCGACTGACAGACAGACCAACGGACAGACAGACACACTGACAGACACACAGACCGACAGACTGACAGACAGACAGACAGACAGACTGACAGACAGACCGACTGACAGACAGACCAACGGACAGACAGACAGACACACTGACAGACACACAGACCGACAGACTGACAGATAGACAGACAGACAGACTGACAGACAGACAGACAGACCAACAGACAGACAGACCTACAGACAGACAGACCTACAGACAGACAGACAGACAGACACACACACACACACACACACACACGCAGTGTGTCTAGAAATACCAAACAAAGCCATGCTGCCTGCAGACCGAGCTCAGAAAGCTCTTCTGATTTCCTCCCGAAACGCCGTCAGCCAGGCGGAGGCCGCTCACTGGCCTCAGAGGACCTGCGGCTGGAGGGCTCTAAGAAGGTCCTTGTCCTGCCTCAAGGCTAGGGTAAGACAGACCAAGACCCACAGGAGGCCTTCCCAGTGATAGTCGGTAACAGTTATGTCACTGTGCAGCAGAAAAGCATCCAGCGTCCTGAATGGACATGCGCAGAGGTGCGTCATGCAGAGGAACACGCTGGGGAGAGGAGGCGGGCGCGGCGGCTCCGCTAACGACCGAGACGCACCCTCCCACACTCACAGGTGAGGCGCAGACCTGAGAGCCGCGCCGCACTTGACTCTATTTGTGTGGTGCAGGACGGAGCTGCTGGACAGGACACAACAGTTCCCAGGACTTCAGACAGAGCGAGGGTTCATGACAAGGTGCCACGTGGGCAATGTTGGGGGGAAACCGCTGTGTGGCTCCAGGCGGTCGGCACGTGACTTTAAACATTCTATCAAAATATATTAGATACTGTGAAGTGGGAAAAAAAGTTCAAAAGTAAGGAAGCGTGGTAGAAAAGAAAAAGAAAAACATGAGAAAAAAGGATAAAATGGAAGCAGAGCTTTGTAAATAAGGAGCAGGAGAGGAGCTGAAAGGAGGGGAGGAACATGGGAGGAAAAGAGAGGACCTAATACATGCCACGTACAAGGACAGGTCCCTTCCATGGACGTGATCACCGTAGACTTAAATCATACCATAAGTTTAACAAACGTAAAACCCCAAAGTTCTTGCCGGGTAAGCTTTGCCACATGCCAAAATTTCAAAATGAACTGGGCTTTCCAGAGACCTCAGGGTGGAATTCAGGCTGAAAAGAAATCGAGTTGCAACACAAATGCATGGCCTCCCTGCTGGGAGCAAGGACACGAGCACTGGCCTGGTTGACTTCAGAGAGTGGCATCTTGATTCTGTGCTGATGTCAAATGTAAGTAAATACATGGAGGAGAATGAGCACAAGAGCTCTTCCTGCCAGAGAAAGCAGCTCAACGTGGGCAAGAGGCGGGTAGGAGAGGCCCTCCCTGCCGGGCCCACCAGCTCACTTCCAAGGAAACAGTTATGGCGCGGGGAAAGCAGCCCGGCAGTGGGGGGCTCTGCAGAGGCCTTGGGCATGGTCAGGCGAGCACTGCCGGGGAAGGGAGTGAGCAGGACAGGAGGCGGCAGCGGGCTCCATTCCCAAATCCCATAATCTCAGGAGCTTAAGAATGACAGAAGCATGAGGAAAACTCAAATTGAGGGGCATCCTGTAAGTTATCTAGCCAGTTCTCTTCAAAAGCATCAGCTCATGAAAAGCAAAGAACAAGGAGTGAATGCACCAGGGTCACAGGCCAGAGGACACCAGGAGATAGAGTCCAGATGCGTCGTGGAACCGGGCAGGCTTCTGGAGCCTAGAGCAGGCTGTCGTGGACAGGTGTGGGCCCAGGAGGTCTGTGCTTAAGCAATGGGAATGTGTCCATGGCGATGTCCCAGTTCTGACCACTGTGCCACAGTTACACGAGATACTAACGTGGGGAGTGCGTGGGACTTCCCACTGTATGGGGACTATAAATCGTCTTTGTTCTGGAAGCCAAAAATTACTCCAAAATGCTGGCATAGCCTGGGAGTAGCTCACACCATCTCCTCACATAGTGTGGGCTGGAACACAGATATCTGTCCCCCACTGCCCGTGTAGAGGTGGGAACTGTGGCCTTATGCTGTGCACAGCAAGAGGACAAGAAACGAGACATTCTATTACCTAGCATCACCTCTACCACGTAAAGGTATAAGCGGAGACCACAGGTGAGAGCAAATCGACCACCACAGTCTCAAACGGCATTTTTCCTGCAATGAAACGCTTTGATACCCTTCCTCAGGCACCTACAGAGCAGCAGGAACACGGCAACACGGCCAGGGCTGAGCTAAGCTCTGCTGCTGTGGGAAGGCTTCGTGGAGAACCAACGGGCGCCAGGCCTTGAAGAACCTGCATTATCCAGCTTTCCAGTTTCCAGGATGACCACAGCTCAAGAGAGCAAGGTGCAAGCCGGCTCACAGTCTGGGGGACCCAGTTCCCGTGGGCTGTCTCCAGGCTGGATGTCATGGAGGAGAAAGCTGCTCAGAGCGTGGGCACCGGGAAGCGGTGCAGGGGACAGCGCCAGAGCGGAGGAGTGAGGAGGCAGGCGGCGAGCCCAGGGCCTCCCAGACACGCCTGGGAGTGTGCTCCGCCATCCCTGGTGGCTCTCCAAGCCCAGCCAAGCTGAACCATCCAGGAGCCCGACGGCTTGGCTCCTGGGCATTGTCCTTGCAGCTGCTGCCAGTGGTAGTGATCGGAGCTGGAGGTCTGCGGAGGCTTGAGGCTTTCCCACACAGACCTCCCAGACAGCAAGTCTTGGTGCCCGTGGTGTCCGCATGGTAAAAGAACAAATGACACAAAATGCAAACCTGTACAGTTGCTCTTATGGTCTGAATTGTGCCCCTTCCCAGCCCCCAGAATTTACATGCTGAACTCCCAAGCCCCATACTTGTGTCTGACGATATTTGGAGGTGATACGCTGCAGATAACTAAATCAAATCACATAGTGACAGTGAACCTTAGTCCAGCACAACCAGTGGAGGAAGACGAAGTGTGGGCTCAGCCATGCAGCAGGGGCACAATGTGAGACCGGGGTGGTGGCTCCTACAGGCCAAGCAGCAAGGCCTGAGGACACCAAGCCCACCACGCCTTGATCAAGGGACCGCATGATCCGTTTTCATGGCTGGTGCCATCCGGCCCATGGTGTCAGCCCTGGAAACTAATGCAGGCAAGCGCCAGAGCAGGGAGTGGAGAGCGGGCTCCCTTCTCAGCAGAGCTGCCTCGTGGGGAATCCTAGCTCAGGGAAGCAGGTGCAGGCGCCCGACCCTGCCCACCTGGCCCTGAGCTCAGCCCCCACCCTGAGTGTGACAGACCCAGGCCACTGTGCCCAGGAGCGCAGTCAGCAAACTAGGGCAGCACCCTGGCCACCCAGCTCTGTGGGTGTGGGCTAAACGGGCCTGACTCTGGGACAGCCCGAAACCATGTGGCTGTCCAGCAAGGATAGGAGGGTGAGAAAGAGGCCGTGTCTCCTCCTATGAGGGCTGAGCCATGAGTCGGGGTCAGGACTCTCCTAAGGTCACGGTGATGAATGAGCCACACCCCTCAGCCGGGAGCCAGCCCCTCACCCGCACTTGTCTGTAGGCCTCTAGAATGTTCGGTTTGCACATGTCTCTGCCCCTTTTCCGCCAGGCTCCTCGGAATCACACCTGCAAGTATGGAGCCCTAATCAGCGGTTGGGGGTGGATAGATGGGCAGAACAGGAGCCTCACCACAGACAGCAGGCATGCGACGTGGCCCCAGATGGAGGGGGCCCCAGCATTGGGGTGGAACCAGGGACTGGCTCCAGCCAGGCAGGCAGTGTTCTTCAGTGGCTCTGCAGAACAGCCACCTTCTCAGGTAGCTTTACTTTAGAGAAGTCGCTCACTTAAAAGGACAAAAAGACATTCTGGGAGGGAGGACCAAGAAAGGAGCACATTGTTCTGGAAAAAGAAAGCAAGTGCTCCTAAGTCTGGGCGCCCACACGGCCCGGCACCTGGCAGTGCAGCTGGCTCTGGGAATCTTAGTTGTAAGGCGCAAACAGCTATCAAGCATCTAGGGCACGCCAAGGGCTTGTCATGGGTCATCTCAGCACACACAATCTGATCCATCCGTACCATTGTTCTTCCAGTAAAGGAAAGAGCAAGGTTAGAGGAGTTAGTAACTTTCCTTGGGCTCAGAGCCGGCAAGCACGGCTTTCATCTCAGGTAATTGATTCTCAAGCCTCAGCTCTTAATTACTGTGGTATCAGGACCAGCCGAGAAGCAGGAGCAGCTGGATTTGTTGATAACGAAAGCACCATCCAGCTTGCAGGGTTGAGGAGTCAGACACACAGCACCAGGTGGCCAGGAGGGATCACGGGTGCTGCGCCCACCTGCCCGGCAGAGCCTGGAGGGCCTCGCAGAGGTGGAGAGGGCAGCCAACAGGAAGCGGCGCACAAGCTTGTCTCGCTCTCCTGAGAGGGATGCTTCATCCAGGCCGAGCTGCACACGCAGGCGCTCTGACTGGGTGGCTAGCGGGAGGATGGTGAGGCCCTCATGGACAGTGACCAGGTCACCACCCCTCCCTGGGACAGAACTTGAGGAAGAGCACAGGCTGGCACACAGTTTGTGCCCACGTCACCAGCTCTGAGGCAGAAATGGGGAGGCAGGTGGCGCAGCAGCAGAGCGGGACAGTGCAGGTGGAGGACTGTCTTGCCGCTCACCCCGGCCACCCTCCCCAGGCCCCTCTGAGCACCGGGGACACTACACATGGTGTAGGCCAAGGCCAAGTGGGGCTCGCTGGGCCGGTGGAACAAGGAGCACAGTCCGAGTCCAGAGTTGTGTCTAGAGCAGGTTGGTGTTCCATGTGGAACAGGAGTGGAGGAAGAGCAAGGTAGACCTCTGCCTGGGCGCCGTCCGCGCCAGCTTGGGCTTTCAGTGGCTTCTCCCTGCACACTGCCAACCCTAGGCCCTGGGGGCCCACGGTGAGCAAACGGTCCAGCCCCTGACCTCCAGGAGGCCAGGTCCATGGGAAGGAAGCGAGCACAGGAGCATCTCAGTGCTGTGGGACAGACCTCAGGACCCGGGCCTGGGACTCTCTCCACTTCCTGCAGAAGGGCACAGGTCACAGGCAGTGTGGCCCAGCGGTCATCACTTGGGGTGACTGCATATTCTCTGAGCACCAGAACAACCTGATGAAATGATATTCAACAGGGACACCTGTGACCCAACAAAATAATGAGGTACAGGCACCCAGTGACTTGGAGAGTGACCCTGCATCAGTGTCAGACACAGTAAGCATCCCTCACCCCACGTTTACACGTCCAGGGTTTTTTCTGGATTTTGGAATATTTGTATACACATAATAGGCATCTCAAAGATGGATCCCAAGTGAACACAAAATTCATTTGTATTTTATACACAACTTCTATTACATACCTTGAAGGTAATTTTGCACACTTTTAATAATTTTGCACAGGAAACAAAGTTTCATGGTGTTGCCCTGTGTCAGCACTCAGAAAGTATTCTGTTTGTGGCATTTCAGATTCCCGCTCTGCAGGACACAGCAGAGCCTGGGGTCACGGTGGAGACCTACCTTCCGCTGCCCTGTGGCAGCCAGGACTTGCTCACTCCCTCGGCCCTCACATCCTCCTTGTTCCCCGCACAGGAAGACCATCACCTCCCCCAGGACTTCTCAAGGCCTAGAAGCTCAGAAACACCAGGGCGCTGCCGGAACGCAGTGCCGAGGCCTGGGCCTCCCAGGCGCACACACGCCACACTCCGCCCTGCCCAGACCTGCCAACAGGGCGATGAATGAACCCCAAGCGTAGGACTAGCGTCACCACTTTATTGCTCGCTGGCTCTCTGTCCCTACACGAAGCCACCTCAATACCTATCGCTACATCAAGCCACCTTAAAATTTAGGGACAAAACCCCAGTATTCATTTCACTGCTGACGCTGACGCTGCAGCCAGGCTGGACAGGCCTGCTGGCCCCGGCTGCCCCTGGCCCCAAGATGGAGGCCGGGACCACTGGGAGCTCAGGTCTCTGTACACATCCAGCTGGGGACACCGCTGTCACCTGAGACCTCAGCCAGAATACCGATGCTGTGCAGCCTCCCACGTGCTGCTGGCCCCGGGGACTGAAGGACACCCTACTCCATTTATGCTCTAGTTCTAGGATGTCCCTGGTGGGATGGGACACACTTTGAGTGACCATCTTCCCAAATCCTGACCCCGTGGAGAGAGGCCAACCAGCCGGGCTGGGTTATGGAGGCAAGTTGGACAAGCAACTGTTTACCAGAGTGTGGGAGAGGTTAAGGAAGGAATCAGACTTAGGTACCTAGAGGCTGTCACCACCAGGGCTAGGGAGCAAGGGACAGGGAGGACACAGCAGAGACACAAGCTCCTGTGGACTTGCTGCTGGCCAACACCAGCTGGACAGAGCAGAGGGCCTGGAGCCCAGCTCCTCACCCTCCTGCCCTCGGGCTCTGTCTGTGTGGCAGGGAATAGAGAGGGACAAACCCCACACTGGCACCAGGGCTGTGGTGGCACTGGGACATGACAGCCACCTTCTGCTTCACAGGAGGAGAGGGCCAGGATGGCGCCGGGGCCATGGTGGTGCCCGCAGTCCAGGCTCAGCTCCCTGGCTCAGGGGAGCAACCGAAGCAGGGCCCTTGGCCCCTGGTGCAGGTGAAGGGTGGCTAAGTCCTCGCACACCCCCGAGTGGGAAGCGCACAGGGGAGAGTCCCTGTCCAGCAGGGGTACCACCTCTGCCCCTGCCCCCTCGCTCGCTGGGAGAGGAAGCACGGCTGAGGCCGCGCGTGGTACCGACAGAGGTGTTGGTCTGCGTAAGCCCACAGCATAATCCATCGATTTCAGGCACATCAAAGAGGCCGACTTTAAACAAACCGCTTTTCCCTGGATTTCCGCACTTCCCTGGTATGCAAGCAATGCGCAAGAGCCAAGCCGTGCCTGCACGCCTCAGTCTTCCACCTCGCAGACCCTAACACAACCTGACGCTCTTTAGGGCAGCTTCTTGAATAACCAGCCGGGAAGAGCAGCAGCAAGCGCTGTGCGCGAGCGCCAGGGCGCTCCTCGCTCCTCCGCGCTGACGCGTGCTCGCTGCGGCCTCTCCTGCGTTCCTCCATTATCTGAGAACCGAGGAGAGGCTCGGGAGGCGATCTCGAGGTGCGGGAAGGAAGGTGGCCTTGGGGACCGTGGCCCGTCCTTCCCACCGCCCGCGTGGCCGACCACCTCCCCTGTGACGTCCGCGAGCACCACATGTCCTGCTCTGTGCGGCGCTCCTTTTCCCGCTTCCTGGGGCAGAGGCGGTCCTGGCCTCGTCCAAGCCTGGCCGCTGGCTCACCGAGGTAGCGCTGGTGACGCGGCGTGGGGCGCGCCTGCCGCGCAAGGAAGAGTCGTGCAGACTCACAGCCCCCTTCCTTCCTGCCCAGCGCCCGCCGCAGTGACCGCCAGGCTCTGAGGCCCGCACCGCAGGGCGCAGCTGCAGAGAGGGTGAGCTGGGCCTCCACAGCCACCAGCAGCGCGCAGCTCGAGTCCCAGCCGTGCGGCGACGAGGAGGGGAGCACCGCGCCGCTCCGCCCACCGCTGGCCGGGGACCTGCTGGGCGCGCCGCTCCAGGGCTTCGCCCTCTGGGCCTTGTGCCGTCTTCTGTGAAGGCGAGAGTGCAGCGGATCCGTCTGGTAGAGCAGCTTGGGAATCACAGCAGGGCGCAGCGCCTGGCGTGTGAGCACGCCGTGGCCGGCTCCCCTTAGCGTTACTGTTTCATGGCTCGCTAATGACTGCAGCCTGGCTCCCGGCAGCCCCTGCCACCCCCAGAGGGCGGCAAACCTTACAGACTCGTATTCCACCCCTGCCATGGCAGCCTTAGTGAGTGGATGCCCAGGTGCAGAGGGACATGCTCTTCTCAGCACCCACTAGGAACCGATGCAAGGGCTGGGTGCTCGGTGCGTGTGGCCCGGTACTTCTGTCTGACTAATTCAGTGAGGGCGACGTTCTGTTCCTCACTTTCTGGCTGGGGGAGCCAACTATGAAGAGAAACTCACTCCGGCCACAGAGCCTGGGTCCCCAGAAGACAGCCAAGGCTCATCCTCCAAGTTCCGAAGTAGTGCCCCTCTGTGTCCCGACCGTCCCACGTGGCTCTGTTGCCACACCGCAGATTCCTCAGCAGCCCTACACACCAGCCACCAGCACGCACGCTCCACTGCACAGTCCACGGAGATGGGCCTGGGTTTCTCTCGCCAGGCAGAGATCAGTGGAATCTTTAAACTGACGAGCCAGAAACTGCAGTGGATTTTTCAAACCAAAGCCCCTGGGAGCAGGCTCTGAGGCCAAGGCCCGCGTGTAGCTCATGACTTTGCAAAGTGAGCGCAGGAATGGCTGTGGAGCCAGGGACGAGGCAGGACTTTGCGGTGGCCACCCTGGCAATGGCCAGGACGCCTTTCCCTAGGGACCCTCAGGGAGACTGTGGGGCACAGCTCAGAATTGGCCTCTGGTGCTCACCCAGCAGCTCCCACCGGGGCTGAGGGCTTGCCGCACCCTGGTGCCCATCGCCTTGTACTCTGGGCAGCAAAGCCTCGGTGTTGGGCAGCTCCCTGCACCACAAATCCAGAGAGCCGAGACGCGGCACAGAGCCCCTGCCAGGCAGTCAGTGCTGCAGGGGTAAGGCCCGAGGGCACCAATGTCACTGAGCAGCTGGGTGCAAATGCACACTCTCAGGGTGTACCCGGGCCTACTGGTCAGACAGACACCCTGGGGTGGCTCAGTGGCCCGCTTGGCAGAGGTGCTCTTGAGAGCAGAGGACTAAAGATTTTCAAAGAGAGCAGAGCACATGTGTGATGTGGCTAGCGTTGCTCCCCAGCCAGAGTCCAGCAAGAGCAGCCCTCCCGTCCTAGCAGTGGAGAGCTCAGACAACTCACGGTCCCTGAGGAGGTCACCTCCAACTCTCCCCTTTCCCTCAGGTGCGTATCCAACACAGACACTCCTGTCCCTGCACCCACAGCCCAGGGTTGCTGCCCTACAGCAGAGATGGCCAGGCTCCAAGCCTGACCACCTAGACAACTGTCCCTGAGAGAAGAGCAGCTGTCTCCACTTGGGCTGAACCTGACCTTGTCTCCATGTACCAGCTCCAAAGTGCATGGAGCAGGCCAGGGCTTTGCCTTATTCCTTCAGCTGACTTTAAGCAATGCAAATCAGTCCGGTGGCAGAGGTGCCAATGGTAGTCTCTTGTATTGGTTAGGGTTTTACTTAGAGGAACAGATATAATATAAGGAAGGTATTAACGCAAG
>NDGN011457865.1:0-11651 GCA_002564285.1 Tympanoctomys barrerae | reverse complement strand
GAAAATGGTCTTAAGCCTGTGCATTCAGCCCTCCTAAAGGGAAAAACAGAAATGAGAACCTGAGATCCTGAACCAGCTTCCTCCCTGGACTCCCTTCTTGTGACCGACTTATTACTGATTCTTTGTTTATCTGTCACCTTCTACTAGAAATAAACTCCATGAGAGCAAAGCCCCATGCTCTGGCTTGCCATTGTCTCCATGGTTCCTGAGCAGTGCTTAACATAGAGAAGTTGCCAAGCATTTGTTGAGGGAGCTATAGGGAATCAGTGTCTACTTGGTCTGATGTCCATCTGCTGCCTGCCACAGTGCTTGGCCTATAGCGGGTGCCCAGAAACTGGAATGGTTACTCTACAAGGCCACTCTCCTAATCGCTCTTATTAGATCTGTGTTCTTATCCTAGAATTTGGAATAGGAGAAAAGTTTAGAACTGAGAATCTTTGAAGAACATTTTAAGTCACACTGTAAGAATTGTTAGAATATGATCTTTGCAGCCTGAAATTGAATGTTATACAGGTTCTCCCAACCCCCACTCAAGAGTGAAATCCAGCTATTTAGAATTCTACCCCTAAATAGCGGAGAGGAAGCCACGTTTTTATTCAGTTCTTATTGTAATACATTCATTGCATCAGTCAGTGAGTCAATGGGTATTTATTGAGCCTTCAGGGTACAAAGTAGTACTTTGGTTGAGCTATTGAGTCTGAAATATTAATCACATTATTAAACCAAAACCAAATCCCCAAGCAGTTGAAAGTACTGTTCAAGTTGTCGGGATACAGTATATGTGGACTCTATTATGTGGTGATGGGCTTTTACTTTATAAAATATGTTCCCACTTGGACAGGAACATAAGTTCAGTTAAATAACTGAGGTGTTATATTTTACCAAAATGAAATCTTGAAGTGGTCCTTGATCATTAGCTTTTTTCCTATTCAATTGTTGAAGGATTGTATGGTAATTACTGCATCTTTTGGGCAATTTAAGATTTTTGGACCTTAT
This sequence comes from Tympanoctomys barrerae, assembly GCA_002564285.1. Classification (NCBI taxonomy): domain Eukaryota; kingdom Metazoa; phylum Chordata; class Mammalia; order Rodentia; family Octodontidae; genus Tympanoctomys; species Tympanoctomys barrerae. The sequence goes on along the minus strand of NDGN011457865.1, from coordinate 10,655 downwards.
AGCTGCCAGGACTGGGTAAAGAATAATACTTGCCTTTCCCTCTTTGGCACTAGTTTAAATTGGGCAGGGAAAGAAGAGGTATTACTGCTGCCTTCCAAATCTCAGCTCTAGCCAAGGTACTATAGCTCCTGTGCTCCTATGAGCTACCAGGGTACATGGACATCATCAACCACAAAATTTAAGAAAGAATACTCTATAAATTCTGTATTTGTTGCTTGTTGCTTTTTTCCTTCCAGATTTTTCAATTGACTTCTGCAGTAAACCACCTCAAAGCCAATGTCAAGTCAGCTGCTGATCTAATTAGCCTGCCTAACACTGTGGAAGGACTTCAGAAGGTAAGCACTATGTATGGATAATTGGGATTAACTCACTCCTTCAATTCTAGCTTCTTACAGGTTTTCTTGAAAAGCCTGACATTTGAAATCAACTGCCCTGAGAGGAAAGTAATAGAGAATATCCTTGTATTCTAAAGAATTCAGAGCATCTTTCTTGTGGTCTGGTTAATCTGGCCATTAATTTACAGCAGGTTACTTTGGCTATGGTTTATATGAATTCACATTTTTTCATTTATCCCTCTGAGTCCCCAAATTGCTCTGCAGAAACTCTTATATTAGCATGTATGAGAATTGCTCTGAATTTCTTCTATTGAGAAAAAGTTGAAAGATTTGGGTTATTATGTTTTTAAAAAACAAGGTAACTTAAGAGAAATGTAAAATTGAATCATTTCAGGAACAAGTGTTATCAAAGTTATGGAGCAAAAGATAACTTTCAATCACTTCTGCTAGAGAATATAAATTGGGAAAAAATCTGGAAAACAACTGTATGTCATTCTTGCAAAGATGAACATGCACATCCTATAAGCAACTCACCCACAGATGTCTACCATGGACTCTAGAGCCTAGGCTAGCAATCACTTGGAATTTCTGCCTGATTCCTAGAATTGAGGCTTAGAGCTAGAGGCAAGGACCAAGCAGATAGTCGTGGGGAATCCTGAAAGCTGCTTGGGGAGAATATATAGGGGTTGTAAGAGAAAAGAAGGTGCCAAAATAAAAACAAGGAATGTTCCTAAAGCAAGAAGGAATTCAGAAGTAAGAAAACCCCAAAGAGTGGATATTAAGTCTAGGATCGTTGACTTTTGAAAGTTAGCATGGCTGGACATAGTGTCACACACCTGTAATCCCAGTACTCAGAAAGCTGAGTCAGAATAGCTGTGAATACAAGGCCAGCCTGGGCTAAATAGTGAGTTCAAGGCTGGCCTGAGCTACATAGTGAGGCCCTGGCTCAAGAAAAATAGTTTGTGGTTTTTGATTTGATTATATGCCAGCTCCAACTATTTATAAACATGTAAGTTGTTTCTAGAATAGTGAAGCCATAAAGAAAAATAAAATTTTGTATTTTATAGCTATAATATCATGTATGCTCTGTCTCTGTAGTTCACATATGTCCAATATGATCATCTTCTTTCAACATAAAAAAAGGGTCAGGACACCTTTGACAAGGCCAGATTCTTGCTATTGTTTCCAAGTGCCAGCAGGAAAAAAGGCCTCTGTAGCAGCCATGAGCAAGCCTCTGTAGTATTACAGAAGCAGGCTCAGCAAGACAACTCCTTGGACTAAGTGCCTGCCTAGACAAGCGCAGGGTTTGATCCCCAGCACCACATGCCGTGCCAGCTCTGCCCCCCCAGGCACACTGAGGTACCGAGTCCAGGCATAGTGGTACCTGCCTGTAATCCCAGTGCTAGTGGGGGGTGGGCTGAAAACAGGAGGATCACTATGAGTCTGAGCTGCATAGTGAGACCCTGTACAGAATACATTAAAAAAATTTTTTTTAATTATTCCCAAAACAATTCTCACAACCTTATATTGAAAAAAGAAATTAATTTCTTCTTGCATTCATTCATTCATTCAGTAATCATTCCTGGAGCCTCCTATAGTATGTACCAGGCACTTTATAGTTGGGAATACTAGTTTCAGTTTCATTCTATACTTTCCATGACTTAGTCAGCTGCATCCTTTAAAAATAAAAAATTCCTAAACAAGAGTTTAATATCTTCATGCATCCTGATGGGTCCAGACATCAAGCCAGTGAGAATTCTCTAACAGTACATGTCTTTGAATGTAGCTTTGAACAACAATGTTTATATGGCATCCCAACTTAGAGATTCCTCCCCAGTACCTTGTCTCTGCAAATCTATGCATTAATGAGGCCACACAGTGCTTTGACAGCCTGATTTTGAAGTGTTAAGTCATCCCAAACTCCTAACTTCAAAGTATATGATGTAATTTCTCTTTAATTGAGATTTTAATTTTAGTTGAAAATGTTATCTGTCATTCTCTTAGATTCTTGTATATTTATTTATTTATTTATTTTAATCAATTTTTTCTTTTTTTTTTTTTTTTTTTGGTGGTACTGGGGATCAAACTCAGGACCTTGAACTTGCTAGGCAGGTGCTTATGCCGCTGAGCTGTATCCCCGGTCCCTAGATTCTTGTATATCAGTGTAATAAAAAAAATTACCTTTGTCAAAAATACTAATGTGACACTATAAATTATCAACAGGTATTAATAAAGGCCAGAACCTACCAGATAGTAACACACTTTTGGGTATCCCTTTAAGGACAAAGCTTTATTTTAAAAAATGTCTTCTGAATCATGTGCCCCATATACTTGGCCTCCTTAGGTCTGATGAAAGCAAATTACTCCCTCTAGCTGTACTCAGTAATTACTGATAGGATCTACAGTAAAGGAAACACTGCCAAGTGAAACTTTTCTTTCATCTCTATAGTTTTAGGTTTCTCAGAGCTAAAAATTGTTCCCACCCATTTCTTCAAAAGTTGTCAATTGTTCCTGATCCAGTGACAGTCTACAGTATTGACTCTGGCCCTCTGGTTTCCAATACAGGTCTTGACAGAAATAATTTATGTGGGAACCTTACCTATAGGTCCCATATTTATAAAACAATATCTCTTCTTTAAGAAACGTTTGGCTTTTCTTTAGGGAACATTTCATTTTTCTATAAGAAAAATCCTTTAAATTGAGAATTGCTTGGTGTATATATACAAAACTAAAGACAGAATTTTATTAATTATCTCAGTTTAAATTACATGGCATCCCTAGTTTGAAAATAATTAAATAAAAAATACTAATCTACATTAGGTTATTGTTTAATATGAATTGAAATCACAATCTAATATTAATGACTTAAATTGAAAAAAATGGCTACTGGTATTAATGAGGGTATGGAGTAATGGGAACACTTGCACTTCTGGTGGGACTATAAAATGGTACAGTATAGTTATTTTATAAGTCAGTTTGGCAGTTTTGTAAACAGTTAAGCATAGATTTGCCATATGATCAGCCATTTCCTCCTAAATTCTGTAATGACAAAGACAAGTAAAGGCATGAACCCATGTAACAACTTGTACAAGAATGTTTATAACAGCGTTACAATAATATAAATACTGAAAACAACCTAAATGTCCCTCAGCAGGTGAATACACATTGACATATCCTTGGTAAGGAATGCAACATGCTAAGTAACTACAACATTAATGAATCTCAATTATTTTGAGTACAAGAAGCCATAATGGGGCTGGGGAGATAATTCAACAGTCTAAGTCCCTGCCTGACAAGCACAAGGACCCAGGTTCAGTCCCCAGCACCACATGCTATGCCGGCTTCAGAACCCCAGGCACGCCATGCCAGCCACTGAAACCAGATGTGGTGGTGCACACCTGTAATCCCAGCACTGGGGAGGCTGAGAAAGGAGCATCACTGCGAGTCCAAGCTGCATACATAGCAAGACCTGTACCAAATAAATAAAAGATTTTTTTTAATCTTAAAGAAGCCATACTAAAAAAAATACATACTCATTGGCTGCATTTTACTCTTCATAAAACTTTCACAATGCTATTACCCATTGATTAATTAAGGTTTCTGAGTAAATTCATGTAAAATTTTATAAAATGTGACTTATTGATAGTGACAAAGTAAATCAGTGATTGCCTGGAGATAGGAAGAGGAGACTTACAGATTTACTTCATCATGGTAGTAGTTCTATGGGTATTTTGGATATGTGCAGTTTATTGCATGTCACATATCTTCATGCAACTTTTAAGAAGGGAAAAATCTTGATATTACTGTTTCTGCATTCAGAGTGTGGCTTCCATTGGCAATACTTTGAACAGCGTGCATCTTGCTGTGGAGACAATACAGAAAACTGTGGATGAACACACAAAAAACATGGAATTATTGCAGAGTGATATGGTAAGGAAGTCTGTAAATGCTACAGAAAGCAGCATGTTCCTGCTTGCCCTTTTCTTTGTAAGAGTCATGATACCAACTTTCCACTGATATGAACAGGACCAACTATGCACCTGTTTAAAAGATCTAATAAGTGACATGTACTAATTGTTCTTCAGTCTGTAAATTAAACAGTTAACTTAGAATTGAAAGCACATCTCTGGCAAACATGGTACTGGAGGGGATGATGATAAAACCATTACTGAGGATGGCAAGGGTAGGATGGAAAATAGGAAAGAAGGAAAAGGAAATGGAGACTTGTCTCAGTTATTTGGTGCTATATAAAAGCCCACCCCAAGACAAGTTATGATTTCTAGGTGTTCTGAACATCAGGAACTTAGGCAGAACTCTTACTGCAAGTGCTGGGAGGCCAAGGGAAGAGGTGACCTGGAGGATGCAAGGCCATACTGACTGTCACAGCTTCAGCCAGGTCTCAGTGGAATGCAGCCTTGCATGTGATCTCAGCCTGTACCACATGGCATAAGAGAAGCACCCATCCAGCTCAGCACATTCAACCCACAGAATCATGTGAAATACTCAGTTGTTTTAAGTCTTAAGGTTTGGAGGTGATTGTTATACAGTGACAGCTAAGACAGAGTCAAAACCTTGCAGTGTCTAGGAATTGTTTTTAAATATCCTAGGATCTCCTAATGTTCCTCCAGATGTAGGCTGTCTGTAGTCATTCAGAGACCTTAATTAATCAATGGGTAATAGCATTGTGAAAGTTTTATGAAGAGTAAAAAAGGACAGCACAACCCTTATTGTCTTTCTAGAAAGATGAGTTACATGTACATGAAATAATTACTACTTGAGGCACACAAAAGTTCCCTAGGCTGTTGATTAATTTCTAGATCTTCCCTTTATGTTCTTGCTTTTAGAGTTAAAAGTTTAAACTGGGCAATTTATACCAAGGATAACTGAGCTCATAAGAGAACTCTCAGATGGAGGAATTTTCATTTTCTTCAGAACCAGTAGTCCTATTATTTAGCAGGGACTCAGCCAGAGGAAAAAGCATTGATCTAAGTGTCCAGACACCTGGCTTCTGGTTCCATTTGCCACTGTGTAACTCTGTGACCCATAATAATAGCCTGTGGCTCAGCAATTCTTTTATCTTAAGCGTGTTCTCAAGCAAATGAACCATTTTCTGGAATGCCTCTACCTAAATGAAAAATTCCTGCTTTCTAGAATCATAAGTTTTTCCTTCTTTTCTCTTTAATGTTGCTTTTATGTATTATAAAAACGGGTTTGCTAAATGTCTAGGATTTTAGATTGTGAGGGAAACAATATGTCTTTACCAATTATGTTGTATTGTGATTAATCTACCTCTTGTAAACTTTTACAACTGCTGATAGTAATGCAAACACAGACATACTTTATACTAAGTTATAGTTACAGACAGTGAAAGATTAAGACAGGCTTTTCCCCAATAGTGTAGAAAAAATGTATACAATATAAGCATGTTACATTTTCATTTCTACAAAGAAAGACTAGAACAGTGGAGAGGGAATGGTAAAGGAAAGATAATATTCACAACACAGATCTTGGCATGTGCTGTAAGGAAAACACTATAATATATGTGATCAGTGGTTGTGTTCAATGCCTGATGCTGGTGGTTACATGACCGGTTGCTTTTGTGATGTGAAGCCCTGTTGGACTAGTGAAAATGATGGCACCATCCTAGATTCAGCCGGAGTTGGTGATGAGAACATTCCAATGATTCTTCAGTTTCTCTGGGAATACTGGTAAAAGGGGAGAGGAAAAATGTTTTGTTCAGTTCATTCTATTATAAGAGGCAGACTAAGAGGGTCTCAGTTCCCTAGAATAATCTGAGCATTACTGGTCCTGTCCATCATTCAGGCTTGGCATCCCCAAAAGTCTGTGGTGTCTCCAGGGCCTAGTACAAGACTAGCCACACTTATATGGGTTCATAGGGTGCTTGTAATTGAAATCTGCGGTTGCACTCTGGGGAGGCTAAAATGTTTCACAACCACCCTAGATGCTTCAGTCAACCTAGTAATGATTTGCTCCCTACACTAACCTCCATCCATTTTAACAGAATCAGCACTTCTTGAAGGAGACCAACAAAAGCAACCAGATCATTCCAACACCTTCATCTACATCAGAACTTGACAATAAGACACATAGTGAGAATTCGAAACAGGTACATTTTGTCTTTATACTACGGCAGGCTGTGGAGGCAGCCTGTGGAGTGTGGGCTGAATGCTATGATGCCTCAGCATGGACTCCTCTAGCTCTCTGCTTGCCTGAAGGCCTAGCACAGAGAGATGTATATAGGTGTCCTGGGGACCCAAAAAGCCACCCCATCTCTTCCTTCACACATTAATTTTTCCTGTGCATGTCAGTCAGTAAAGTAAATTTATTTTCTGATCTTGAAAGACAGAATGACTAGATTATCCTGAAACTATTAAAAAATAGCAATCTGGGCAAGTCAAAGATGGATGTGTAGTAGATTATTCCAGAGCAGTAGCTATTTTGAACTACAGTAATCCTAAGAATGTTAGGAGGAATCGCCTTAAAAACTGGGTTTTCTAAAGTCCAAAGATGAAAGGCAAGAGAGGGGGAAAAAAAGAATACTGTGTTCAAAATCACATTAAAGAAAATAAAGGAAATCTCCACTAAGAAGAATTTCTGTCCTGAGTTTAATGCCCTTTAAGCCTTATAGTCATCATTCCTTTTTAAGTAGCAATCAATACTAGAGGATGCCAATAAAAATAATTGAAGCTTGTACTAAATAATGTACTACTTGTTATAGTTTTGTTACATGAGCCAATTCAGTAATTGGTATTGTTCCTAAGGTAGTTTTGTTCTGACAAATTAGGTTAATGGGACTTTCTGTTAATAACCCAGCAGGCTCTCTTGCCAGCAAGCAAGGAAAACATTGAATAATCAATTCCCAAACTCTTCACTTTTTTAGCACCAGAGAGAGAATCATGTAGGTAGTCCTCTTCTCTCTTTCCCTTCCCATCTGTCTGATGTCAAACAACTCCAGAGGGAGTAAACTGGGAACAATTTAGAGCGTGAGGGACAAAACAGAGACAGACAATTGATGTTCACAACCAGAAAAAGGAGTTTGCTTTAGTAACTTGACATAATGATGGTTGTTCAGTGCCATTAGCCTGCTTGCCTAATATGCATCCTTAGCTGGATTCTGAAACTTGTTTTATTTGCACTCTAGGATATCCTGTACCTTCATAACTCTTTAGAAGAGGTAAATAGTGCCCTGATGGTGTACCAGAGACAGAATGATCTTAAACTCAAGGGAATGAATGAAGTGCTCAGTAATGTTACCCGAAGAGTCAACCTGATAGAAAGTGATATGGTTTTTCTGACCAAGATAGAAAAAAGAACAAACCTGACCTCCAGCATGGTAAGTTTTTCAGACTGTTTGTGACCTGATCTGTGTTGAATTGTGTTTTGTCTGTACCTAGGTAACATTCCACCGTCTTCTGGGAACAGTCTTCTGGCATATTTAAGAAGTTACACATTTGTATTATGCTTAATCCACGTCTCCTTTAATGTTTGCACAGGCAGTGCCAATCCAATTTGGAAAGAGAGATAGATAGGATTGCCAGGGCATCACCTCAAGTGTTGTGGCCAAGACAGCAGGTCTGTTCTGCTACAGGAGCCCATCTGGTGTGGAGGCTCTGATAGTATTTCCAACGGTGCATCTTCTCGATAGTTTCCTTTTCAGAGCATTAAAAGTGGGAGCAATGACAGTGACTGTTACCGAACAAATCTTCTTTTGCCATTTCGTCAAGCCTGAACTTAGCTGTCAGATTCAGCCTACTTCTCTCTGCAAGTTAGGGGGAGCTCTTTGTACATAATGTCAAGAAAACATTTAAGCCATATCAGTTCAGAGCAGATCAACTTACAGGGTCACTGAGTCCAACCCATCATTTTATTAACAGGCTTAATAAGTGGCCAATCCTATAGTTTACTGGTTTTCATGTTCTTGTGGATAGAATGGTTTTTTTAAACTACCTTTCATGTATACATTACAGTGGGATCCCTGTAGATTATTTTTTAACAGCTGCAATCCTCATCTTAAAGATTTCATACAAAAAGACACAGCATATATTAAAATAGAAACCAAATACAGGAAATTGTACTATAAATTCAGGCAACCACCAAGGCTGGAAGCAAGCCCAGAAGGAGAGTCAAACTCTGGCACATGGCAAGGATGTTTTAACTGGCTCTGCTGTGGAGAAACCCTGGCAAGTTGACATGGCTTTGAAGGGTGGAGCAGGAAAACCTGTTCCCCTCCTGTCTCCCCTCCCACTTTGCAGGAATGTGTAGTTTACTACAAAGCTGGAAACATTAAAAGATCTCTATTTATAAAGGCCTTTTGAACTCAGCTAAGCTAAATAGGGGCTAGGAACTTTGAATGATTTGATAAATATTATGCCTTGAAAATTTTTAAGGCAAATTCCCCTTATGTCCCTGTCCTCCCTGTTTTATTTTTCTCCAGGAATAAAATTGGTAATAATATCCATGTGTCTTATTGTTATTTCCAACATCATCCTACCTGCTGTGGATCTGTATAAAGCTTTATCACCTTTTATATTTCAAAGTTTTAACTGAAACAACTAAAGGCACCATTTTCCATTTTTCTATCTCTTTGGCCTTCCTCCCTCTTTTTTCCCATTTTCCCACTCCCTTGTCATTCTGTTGAAAATGGTCAAGACCCTCCAAGTAAGCTTGACCAGCCAAGTGTGTTGGTGCACCCCTGTCACTGAGCACTCAGAAAGCTGAGGCAAGAGGACCACTGCAAGTTCAGGGCCTGCCTGGGCAACATAGTGAGACCTTGTCTCAAAAAGAACCTAGAGAAATTTGTTTTAATGTAATAGATGTCAATCAGTTTTTAATTATTGTCTTTAATCTTTTCCTCTTGTTGCTTTTGCCCTTTAAGATGGGTGATAAAAGGCTAGAGAGACAGCTCAGTGGCATAGGCACCTGTCTGACAAGCAAGCACAGGTCCTGAGTTCAGTCCTCAGTATTAAAAAAAAAAAAAAAGATGGGTGACAGGGCTGCTACTCTGAAATGAGAATCTTTGGATTAAGTTATCAACAGAAGTGATATCATAGAAACCCAAATCATAACGGTAAATACCAGGTGGCTTAACCAGAAATAAAAACCGGTTTATCAGTCCTATGTCTGAGAAGTGCTACAAAGAAAAAGCATAGGGTATGATGTATTAACAGAAATCAGGAAGGGTTACAGAAGCCAGGGAAGCTTCTTTCAGAAAATGCCTTTTAAACTCCGATAGTTGTCTGTACTAATGATAGGACAGATGCATAGATAATCAAAAAAATGGTGCCCAACCTCAAAATCATTTCCTATGGTCATACTGCAATGTCAGTACCTCTTGAGTCCATTTAAACTTCAGTTGGTTCCTGTTACCTTGTATCTACCCAGACATAGTCAACATAAAAGAAGCAATCTATGATATGCTTTGATATACCAGTGAAAGGAAAAACTGCACAAGAAAAATTGTTTGTTTTTTTTAAACTTTGTTCTTTTACCATTGCCTAGCTCTGTAACTATTTCATGGCCTTGTAATTGCTTTCTTGACCCTTGCAACCACAAGAATATAACCAAACATGCAGGATGCCTGAAAGTACCATTGTACCAAGTGTCATAAACTGATGGTCATTATCTACCCTTGTAACTGATGATCTCACCCTGCTAGCTAATCAGACTGCCAGGCTGCTTGGTCTCACCTTTGTACCTCCTTTGTACCTCCTACTTGGATATCATGTATAAGCCCTAAACCACCAGAGATCAGGGCCTGATATTTTGGGAGTGATCCCAATCAGTGCCTGTTGACATAAATGAATTTACCTGAAAATCCTAGGGATCATTTCAATGTTTCTGCTTTCATCAGGAAAGAAAGTTTGACTGCAGCATTCTCTGATTGGAATACCATTTAATATTGTAAGTCCTGGGCTAAGATAAAGCAGAAGCCAGGAAGGTTGTGACTGAGTGACTAGAGTGATATCTGATAATGCACATTCCATTTGAGAAATTCAGAGGATATGAGGTTCAGAGGAAATGAAGTTGGCATAGAACCACAGACCAGGCAGCTTTTGATGTAATGCCTTCTATCTTTATTTTTTTCATCCTTAGCAGTTTTGTATTGACCTGATAAAGTCCCATATATTTAAGGTTTCAGTGTATCATAAGATGGGCTTTTAAGTTTTCTAACTACTTCTGAAAATATTTTTTTATTTTATTGAGAAACAAGAAGCAATAAGACAGTTTGACTAATAAGACAGTTTCAATAATTAATACATTGTACATTGTTATCTTCTTAGTAGTTATCCATAGTACAAG